>PVKA01014838.1:0-51453 GCA_004027165.1 Ctenomys sociabilis | reverse complement strand
TCTATGATACCAAAACATTATGAAAACAGTTTGCAATGTATTAATTTATGAAATCCATCTTGTCAAGGTATCTTAAAACTGTCTCATTGATATTTGTACTTCAATAAAACAAAAATTTAAAAATAAAAATAAAAATAAAGAAGAAGCCAAGACATAAAGTAAAACCTTATTCATGGAAATTATCCTCATGAGATCACAATTTATTTCACTATTTCTCTTCAGAGGGCATAAAGTTTTCACCTAGAATTTAAAATTTATTTTGTAGTTTAAAAAAATTACTTAAATATTTAAATCCCATAATGTGAAGCTAGTGTATTTAATCAGTTCACAGATGAGGGTATTTGAAGTGCCCCAACCCACCCAGCACCCCCGCTAGTCTGCTGTTCTGTCCAGGACTTCAGTCCTGTCTTGATTTTACTTTTATCCCATGATCTAATTTGTTTTTGTATTATATGCTCCTTTTAGTATTTAAATTCATCCATATGCTCATCTTAGCTTTTTCCATTGCTTCTTTTTGTCCTCTTTTTCTGTATTTTAGGGAAGAATCCACTGGGTGTTCAGGGTCTCACTACTAGATCAGACTCACAGTGACTCTCCTGTTGCAGCTCCCCGGGGCTGAGATCACAGGCTTGCACCACCACACCCAGTTTTGGTGGCCGGCCTAGTATGCCCAGGGCTCCAGGGCTGGCATGGCATGTGGCATCCAGGATTGAACCTGGTTCCTTGTGTTTGGCGGGCAGGCACTTAGACTGCTGAGGTATCTCCACAGTCCCAAAAGTCTTTTATTGATCCAAATTCTTTTAAAAATATATATTATTAAAAAGTAGTTTTAGTTGGTGGAGAATTGCAGTTGACAGTTATTTTCTGTTCTCTTATTCCAAACATAGCTGTGCTGTACCACAGTTCCCATTGTGGCTGTTGAAAACACCCCTGCTTGTTCCATGTAGTTCTTTTATAAATAAATCAGTGTTTACTCTCCATCTGCTTTCAAGTCTCCTCTTTGTTTCTGGTGGTTGGCAATTTCATTGTGATGTAGCTGGATATATATTTTATTTTTGTTAATCCCATCTCCAATTTATTTATGAACTACCTGACTTTAGGGATTAATGTTTTTCATTAATTGCCACAAATATATCACAAAGCCTGCCTCTTACTTAGTGCATCTATTATTTTAAGAATTTTGAAAATGCAGTCAGAACATTTCATCTAATTTTCTATATTTCTGTACCATCTTTTGTGTCTTTTGATGTTTTTTGGATTTAATATGCATTTATGTCTACTCTGGTTCACAGACTCTACCCTCAGCAATTTAATGTGCTCTTCAACCTATAATCTGAGTTTTTTATTTAAATTATTAGACTTTTTATCTCCATAAGTTGGTTTTTTTTCAAATGTGCTTGGTTCTGATTATGTGTTGTTACTTGGCATTTTAAACAGTGTTATTCTATTTAAACCTAGTAATTACATATTTCACATTTCTGTGCACAGACTTCAGCAAATGCAGTGTGTGTCTTAAGTTCTACAGTGGCTGCTTCTGCTGTCTCCTCCTTGTGTCCCTCTTAGGTTCAGTGTTATCTTGCAAGTGCGAGCTCATTTTCTTTTGAAATTCTTCTTGAGAAATATTTGAGGCTTAGATTGAAGGTGTCATTCTCCACAGAAGTTGTATGTTTGCCTCTGCTAGGCCTTTGGAACATTCCTAACCTACAACATCTTTATATTAACTTTTTATAAGCCACAAGGATGTTATGAACCCAGGTATACAAAAAACTTATGACTGGTGTCTTCTTCTTTCTCTTGCTCTCCTAGGGCATCACCAGAGGCTGAAACAGGTCATCAGAGGTCAGTAGTTCTTCCTTCTTCCGTTAAGCAAGTGGCCCTTCGGTTTTCCATCCATCTGCGGTATTACTATATAATACCACAACCTGTATAATTTACACAAACCAAAAAACACACTTCTTACTGTTGTGGCAACCTGAATCCAAGATGGCGGTGCTATCGAGTTCAGCGCCCCTGGTGGGTCCCTTCTCAGCTTCTGAAATGGCTTTTTGGGTTTTGTGATTGGGCAGATGGTGCAAGAACAACAGGAGGACACACACTCTCCCATCCAGACCTTTTAAATAGCATTGCTCTTAACAGTTGTAAGAAACACCTTCAAGAGGCCTTGCTTCTTAATGTTGTTCAATTGGAAATTAAATTTCTAGATGAATTTTAAAAGGACAAAGTCCATTCAAATCATCATATCCTTCCTCTGATGCCCAGTTTTTTCCTCATGTACAAAACCCATTTATTCCACCCCAATACTCCCAAAAATGTCTTCATCCATTTCAGCATTCTCTTTAAATTCTAAGTCCAAAGTCTCAGATAACACAGATTTGCTAAAGTGCTAGGTAGGCCACAGTAGCCACCTTTCCATTAATTGTGGTTTTTTTGTTTGTTTGTTTTCAGAACCAGGGATTGAACTCAGGTCCTTGCACTTGCCAGGCAAGCGCTTATTCTGAGCCATCTCCCTGGCCCCTATTTATTATTTATTTGAATATGGATTTTCTTATTATAATATCCATTGCCTTAGATAGGACTAAGTTCCAGACCTAGTCACAGTCTTTTAATTTCTTTTTAAGCTATTTATTTATTTGGTATGAGGTCTCGCTCACAGATCAGATGCATAGTGGTCCTCTTGTCCCAGCCTCCCCAGAGCTGAGAGTACAAGCATGCAGAACCACCCGTGGTTTTGGTGGCCAGCTCAGCATGGGCTGGCCTGACATACAGTATTGGGGATCAAACCTGGGTCCTTGAGCTTGCCAGGCAAGTGCTTGGACCGCCAAGCTAGTTTCCTGGCCCTTATCACATTCTTATCATTGAACGTTGGATACAACTGAGATTTTACCACACTGATAATCTAATAATCTGATTTTTCATTTAGTAATAGAAGAGTTGAAATTATTTTAACATGTATATTCCACTACTTAAGTAGTTCATAATTTATTTCCTAATATTTTCATTGAATAGCCTATATTTGTTGTTATAAATAACTTATTCTAAATATCTTCAACTATATAGCTTTTCTAACTTGCCTACTTTTTAAGTATATAAAACTTGCTATGAAGTACTCATTACTGTGTCTAAATTGCTCTGGGGTAGGAAATCTACTCATGTTAGATGAAAATTTAAATTAAAAGCTAATAGCCTCTGAAGGAAAGTTGAACCTACAGGCACTGTGACGTCTTGGCTCTGCAAAATGCCTTTGTCACCTGCCCCTTCCAGAGTAGCCCAGGTGGTAGGTGTGGCCCAATGAAAACCTTGCAAAAGAATAAGGAGCTAAGGACATTCTATTGCTCATATTGATAATATAGTTAAGAATGAAGGGCTAGAGATATGGCTCAGTGCCAAAGTGCCTGCCTAGGAAACGCAAGGTCCTGAGTTCAAGTCCCAGTATTAGTAAAAAAAACAAAAATAATTAATACAGTTAAGAGGAAGCATAGACATAGAGTAAAACCTAATTCATGAGAATTATCATTATGAGGCCATAATTTATATCATTATTTCAGGCAAGATTATACTCTGGGGGCTTGCAGTTTAAAATACCTGCTTGGGCAAACTCAGGCACAAGGGACCTCAGTTCAATTCCCAGCACCATAAGCCTCACCAGGCCCTCCCTTGAGGCAGCTTGAGCTAGCAAAAAAAAAAAAAAAAAAAAAAAAGAATATACTCTGTCCCAAGAAATAGCTCTGTAGTAGAAATAATGCAAGTGAGACTTTTAAAAGCTTAGATCTTCTAAAAGTGCATATTTATTTCTTAAAGTATTTTTTGTTTAAAATGTCATCTCTCTTAGGCAATAGCCTATGAGAGCAATTTGAATTATTCTCTATATTTGAAAGCAATATGATTGCCTTTCCTTAAAACCCTAAAAATGCTGTGCTCTGATTCACTTGTGTGACCCTTGGGCTTGCTCCCTGAATTTCTCCAAGCTGGCTGCTTCATTCAGAAACTTCTAACAGTACTGAAGATGGCAAAGAAAGGAAAAGATTAACTTTACTTTCCTGGACAATTAAGTGTAATAATTTCCAGAATTATTGTTTTGTATAGTTTGGTTAAAACCTCTAGATACTTATTTTTTTAACCTAAAGAAAATGAAAACCATCTTTCATAAATGGTAGGCATACATTTCGCTTTATGTCGGACTAACCTTCATTTCTTTCCATCTCTTCTGCGATTTGTTGCCACAGGTATGTGGGTGCTGATGTCCTAGCGAAATCTGTGTTTTAGAGTCCAGCTTTATGCTTGGCTGCCATGCAGTTGTGCGGTGCTGCCTCACACATGCCTGCTGTGTCATTTAAGAGAACATAGAGGAGCCAGCTGCCAGCAGGCGGACTGCAGCACACGAGGCAGCCTGAGTGACTATGCTTCGCGTTTGAAACGTGCTCACACCCCACGCCTTCTGCCCTTCTCCTGCCCTTGACATTTTCAGCCAGCCAGGTTTGAGATGCCAGTCATGACCTTCGCATCCTCATGCCTCTTCTGCCCAGCATCATTGTGGAAGATTCCACGTCCTTGTGCTCCTTCCCACACGCTCTGCAGATGAGGTCCTCACAGCCACCCGGGTGATTGTGGCCATGCTCTAGAGAGAGTATGGTATTTTTCTTTCCAGATACAAGGAGAATGTCCCTGATCCAGTTTCAAAATCTAAAATGTTCCAAAGGTCTGCAACTTAAGCACCAGCACTGATATAAGACCTCCAAATGACATAAGGGAAATATTGTGACACGGAACCTGCTAGGTGTCCAATATGTTCCCCCAAATCAAAGAATGAATTCTAAGAAACAAAGGAAGCTAGGAGTAACAGCTTTTCCTGAGGGAGAGGCAGGTGGGGGCCTAGAAAGTGGCTGCTGAGGACTCCACGTTATGGAGGAATTTTATAGAGCAAAATCCTGAGTTGAGCCGGAATACATTGGCCTTTTGCCAATGGAGTGGGAAGGTGTAATTCTGGTATTTTCTTCATGGAGAAAGAGGTCCACAGATGCAGAAGTGGCTACTGACCACAGAAGCTATTCTGTAGCCCTGTTTGCATGCGTGATCTTCCAGCCCTGGTGGATTTCTCACTGTCCCTCATAAGCCTTTCCTGCTTTCTTATTTGGTGGCTGTTGTTCACTTTGCCTGGAAAACACATTAGACTTACTCCATCTATTTTTTTTTCCTAACAAAATTGAACTTATACTTCAAGGAGCAAATGACTGTTGCCCCACAAGTCTGCCCTAATCTCTCACATTTCTCTGCATCGGCACCCACTTTTAGACCCAGAGTTATTCACTTAGTCCCTTCCATTTGTCAGTCACTATGCAAGTGTCTTTATAATCAGACAACTGAGACCCCTTCCCTCCCTGGAGTCCCGTGTTACAGGGACGCATTGTAGCAGAGAGCGGAGCACACTGTAGGTAACCGTTGATGGGGACACAGTAGAGGTGCAGGCTGGCCATTGCCCATGGACTGTAAACACCCTGAAGGAAAGTGCAGTGCGTGCTACTCACGTGCACACGACCCTCACAGCAACAGGCTGTGCTCCAAGTCATCGCTAAGCGCAAACTTCGCACACTTTTAGGCCCCACATGTGTGTGGTGGCCACACGCCGTGTGTGTGGCAAATGTTCCTGCTCATGACAACCTCCGTGGAACCCTGACACAGGCCATCTGGCCTGCAGGGGTCCTCAGGCCCTTCTTCTTCTGCACAACAAAGACTTACTGGGACATCTGGAAACGCTGTCCAGTGTCTCAGGAGGTCCTCTCAGTCCACCTCCTTGTCCATCCTAATGCCTTACACAGCATGTATTATAAAGAATCAGATCAGAATTGCTACAGATTGAGGATGAAAAAGGCAGTTAATAGCTGCTTAAGCAAATTGTCTTTCCTTTTTAAATCACAGCATCTGGCTTACACTGAAGTCATGCTTTTTTTTTTTATTAATGTTATTGAAAAGCAAATAGCAGTGAGACAGTTTCAAAACCAATTATAGGACAGCTTCAATAATTAATACATTGCATATTGTCTTTATAGGGGTTATTCACAGTATAAGATGTAGACATGATATCCTGTCCACAAATACTATTAGTGCAAATGTTTCTATTCATTGAATTAAGAGAAAGTGGCTGTATATCTATCCTATTTTATATATACAGATACAAAATGGTCCTTTGTTTATATCTCCTTTTCTTGTGGTGTTTTGTCAGAGATGGGTATTCCATTGTCACTTAAATATTGTAGGTGTATGAATCACTTCTCAGCCTTTTGGCTGAGATCAAGTATGCTGATGTCATGCTTATTAAGTAAATTTGTGAAAGAATTATAAGGTCAGTTGCTTAAAACTCAGAAGGTCTTCTAATTTACCACAGAAATATATAAAGATCCAGGGTCCCCAATCTAACTTAAAAGTCACTCTTCAACCAATAATCCAATTAAAATAGAAATCCAGTAGCCATGTTCTTTTTAGCTATGTACCATGAACTGCGTGACAGTATTTATGTACAAAATTTATTCACAGTATCAGTGCAGAATACGAAACGTCTTCTTCTCTGGAAGAGAATGTTGGCTTCTGAGAAATAAGAGGAAAGTCTCTTAGATCTTACACCTTGGCTGTGGTTCCCTGTGTGGTGTGCACCCAAAATTCTAGAAAGAACACAGTGTCAGTCATCTTTCTGTCACTGTGGTAGAGTATTAGAGATAAATAATTTGTAAGAAGGAAAAGGTTTTTTTAGGCTTTACAGTTTGGTCCTTGTACTTTAGGGCCTGTAGCAGAGCTATAAATCACAACACAAGTGCTTGGGGCAGGGAAATGGTCGCCTTGTGGGGGAGTGGGGCGAAGGCATAGAGAGGGAGCTATAGGCCCATACATCTTCAGAGGGCCCAGGCTATATTCCAGGGATCCTCCTTCCTCCTAACAGGCCCCATGGCTTGGGACGTTCCACCATCTCTCAGTAATTGTGCAGACTAGGGACAAAGCTTGCAATACGTGGGCTTTTGAGGAACCCTTATGCAAACCACAGTGGCTGGTCGTAGGCTCCTGGGCACAGAAGCATCAGAATGTTAAGGTTTTTATCTTGTCCACATCACCATCCCTGCCCAGGGCAAGATTTAATGAGAGCAATCAGTAGGTGTCACACCCGCATAGACCCAAGACAGCAGGTTTCCATGCAATGGAAAATGCCATTGCCTCTCCATAGCCCTCCTACCATTTTAGAAGGAGGGGGCTGAGCAGGTTGTCCACATGGATGCGTGGTGCAGGAAGACCAAGAGCAGTGACACGGCCAGGAGTCACCCATGGGGTGCACAGATGCAGAACAATGAGCTGGCAGCACTTATGGTAGGGACTGGAGGCCCAGTGTTTCTGATCGTGGCTTTGATGTACCTCAAGAACTGTGATGTGATGCTCAACTTCTATTCTGTTTTGAGCTACCCAGCTCTGCCATGTGCCAAAAAATAAATCTAAGGAGACGGATTTTAGGTCAATGTAAGGAAGAACTTCAGATAAAAGTTTGTTGGCTAAGGAAGAGTTGCATTTCACTAAGGTTCTTAAGCCATGACTCAGTGACTTTGTGGCCCACATGTTATGGTAGGAGTGTGGGACATTAAAAATTAGAATTAACAACCAAAGTCTCTTCAACCCTGAAGTTCTATCACTTGAGATGATTGTTGATACATTTTCCTATCTGACCAATGAATATTCCATGTAGTTTGTTGCCAGGGTTGCACTACTGGGTGATATAAAATTTCCCATCTGAAATGATGGCCATTTCCCATAAAAGCAGACAGGCTGTTGTGCAGAGTGAGTGGGGAGGAAGGACCACCTTGCTGGTGCTGTCCCTTGTCCATGCACACTGGACCAGCACTCCTCACCGCTGTGTTATCTGTTTGCCTCCAGTTCAGAGCACCTGGGACTCCTTAACTATACTTTTCTGAATTCAGTGTAGCACCTGACCTGAGAGAGGAAAAGACTGCAACCAATTCTGCACTGAGGCTCAGAATGGGGAGCTGGCTGTGAAAGAATGGGGCAAGGGCCCTGGATGTGTAAGGACCTAGAAGCCAGCAGGAGGGTGTCACACTTGGGGGGCGCCCTTGCATGGCTGGAACGTAGCATCCCAGAGGGACAGTGGAGACAGATGAGGCCCTGGCATGTAGCAAGTGTTCAGTAACTGTTTCGGAGCACAGGAATGAGATGAGAAGATGCACCGTGGAACCCGCCACCTCCACGTCTCTTGAGGCCTTACTGTGTAAGAGCTTCGCAGGGCCATATGCATACCAAATGATTTCTGTAGGCTGGAAAGATAACACAGAACTTCTAAAATATACATGCATTACTTTTCCTCCCAAACAATGTGATGATTTAAAAGATTCAAAAGGATTATAAACTTATGGGAACTTTTCATCATACTTTTAGGCAAAAGATATTGAAATTACATCTATTCTCCTGCAAATAACTGAGAATATATTTTATATTAAATAAGAGTTGAAAGGCTGTGAGCTGCTAGTCTGGAGTACATGCTGGCCCATTACTGTGCTCCTCCTCTGCAGGAGAGCTCCTACTCTCCAGCCAGATACTGCTCATCAACGTTGCTCGAGCAGCCGAGTGCCCCGGGTCCCCGTTCCCTTCAGGCCTCCATGGCAGGCGCAGCAGAGAGTGCCTCCTCCTGCTGGGAGCCTGCAGACCCACTTCCTGGATATCTTCTGTGCAATCCCCAGGCATTTACTCCTGCCAATTCAGGGAAACTACTCTGAAACTGCCATGGCCCATTCTCCCTCCTGTCCCACTTCTCCATGCCCCTCAGTAACAGAACCCTCTACTTGCTGTTTCCACTTCTACCCCTCCTTTTCTCCATCTCCCAGTCATGCCTTTATTCCTACCATCTGTCACACCCACTGTCTCTGTCTGGCTTGTTGCTGATGTCCACGTGATGAGACCAGACCACCCTCCGGGTCTAACAGCAGCACTTAGCAGGTGGCCAGCCCATCTTTCCTGGACTCCTTTGTATACTTCTCTTCCTGAACAAAACACTCTCCTGGTTTTCTTCCCATCTCTCTGAGTGTTTTTCTTGATTCCTTTGCCTTTTCCCCCTCCCATCATGAATCAAAACTCAGGCTGTCTCTACTCACTCTACAATCATGCCTTCAGGATCTCATCCAGCCTCATTGCTTTAAAAATGGTCAATTTAGGGGCCAGGGAGATAGATGGCTTAGTGGAATAAGTGCTTCCCTGGCAAGCACAAGGGCCTGAGTTCAATTCCCGGTTCTGCAAAAAAATATATATATATATAAATGGTCAATGTACTGAGACGCCTAAACTTGAACTCTGCTCTGAGCTCCTTCATGGGACAACGGGGATGCACATCGCACTGCTTCCTTGGGGCTGCCCTGGAGGCCTACCAGGAATCGCACACTGACGCCGACCTCCTGAGCGCCCCATGCCAGTCAGAGCGACTCCACTCTTGCAGGTACTTAGGCTAAGTACCGCTGAGCCGTCCTTGACCCTTCAGAGCCAGGCCTAGAGCAGGTACTAATTGGACTGGTTCTGCCTTCACTCTGGGCCTCGAGTCTCATCACTCTGCTTGCACGGTGACCTATGCCACGCCACTCACTCCAGCATTTCCTTTCCCAGGAGGCATTGTTGTGCTCTGGTTTCCTCCCCAGCTTCACCCTCATGTTTGTTCTAAGGTAACATAGCCTGAAGCGGCTCCTTTTCATCTAAAGTAGAAACGAAAGTCAGAGCAGCGGCAGCCGCGCCTCCCGCCGGGTCTTGCCGCCCTCCTGTTGGCTCCTGAGCTCACTCTGTACTGCACACTGGCCGTCCTGCGCTTCGGATCTTCTGGCTCCTTTACCTTCCTGTGCAGCCTGCTCTTGCTCCTAGATGGCCATGCATGTTGTCCCCTTGCCAGTTCAAATCTTCCCTGTACCGGCACCAGGGAGGACAGGACCCCATTTTGGTAAGGGCTTCCCGAGCACCACGTGTAGGTCGCAGCTTCCCCCGGGGCTTGCTGTTCTCCTGTGTCTTGGTTCCTTGCTTTATATTTCTCCGTCTATCACATCTATGTGATTGATCTGATTGCCTTGTTTATCCCATGAGAATACAGTGTTCGTCCTTCCCTCCACTGATGAGTGTGTAGAAAAGTGGCTGGGGTGTTGCTAATAGTATTTCTTCACTGATGAATGAATAAAGTGGGTGAAATGGACGACTATATTTAGACCTCTAGAGATCAACTCATTCATATTCCATTTCAATTCTGAATCATTCTGACAAAGAGAGTATTTAGGTCAGCAAACCTGTCTGTCTTTTTGCATGCGCACAACAGCAGTGGCACTATTAGCCTAATGTTTTCTGGCATCTTTATTCACAGAAATGGCATCTTGCTCAAATGAGCAGTAGTGATAGAAAGTCAGTTACAGAAACATATTGCTGTTATGATAAACACTGCTTCCTTATTTCCTCGTGTTGATGCATTTCATGCACAGGGTATTTCATCGCTTCTGGGGGACTGCAGGTGCGTTCAGAGCTCACTGGAGGAAGATGTTTCTCCATACTCGAGTGATAGCAGTGAGTAACACTCTTTCTTCCAACGAGTTTTAAAAAATTGAGAAGACAGCTAACAAAGATAATTACAAAATGTGAAAATCACTATGAGGAAAATAACGAGGTTCAATGAAAAGCAGCTCCACGGCAGCTTTATTAGAAGAGATGGGAGAGAAGCGTCAGCTGCCAAGGTGGAGCAGGGCCCAGCACGTGCCCGCCTCCTTCCTGGAAGTAGCCTTCGCATCTGAGAGGGACTGAGGGCTTGGGGCCCCAAAAGCAGGGTCGGGGCACAGGGCACAGGTCGGACTTTGTTCTGGGGAGCAAGAGAGGTTCTTGGGATCATCTAAGGTGGGAAGGACACGCTCTGAGGTGTGCTCTGCTCCGCCCAACGTGGGGCGCTGATGCTGGGGGTGGCAGCAGCAGTAAGAAGAGCTACACAGAGGACAACGCCGGGGACGTCTGAAGGAGGGGCACGGGGGCGGGTGGGCGGCAGGGCAGCCGGAGCGCAGTCAGTTCACGGAAGGACCAGGCTTCGCTCAAGGATCCATGCAGAGAGTGACAGCAGAAGGACAGGCTCATCACAGGGCCAGCAGCTGGGAGTCTGGTGGGCGGGGCTATCATTTAGTGATGTCGGGAAATCTGGAAGGAGCATGTGTTGGCAGGAGAGGCCTGCGAGGGGCCAGCGTTGAGCTTGAAGTGTCGCACCCTGGCAATATCCGGTAGGCATCATCTGAGCAGAGATGCCCCCCAGGAGGCCGCAGAGGGCAGCAGGGAGTGCAGCAGAAGAAGGTGGGGAAACAAGCAGGTCCCTGCACAGCACACCAACCACCGAACCAGGACCTCTGCACTGAACTGCAGGCCCAGGCCATTCTTATTGTTTAAGACAATATCTTTTTTTTTTTTTTTTTTTTTTTTTTTTTTTTTTTTGTCTTTTTGAGACAGGGTCTCACTGTGCAGTTCAGGCTGGCCTTAAACTCACTTTGTAGCTCAGGCTGGTCTCGAACTCACAACAATCCTCCTGCCTCAGCCTCCCGAGTACTGGGATTACAGGCATGCGCCACCATGCCCGGCTAAGACAATATCTTAAATACTGTCCAGACTGGGCTTTGAACTTGTAATTCACCCTCCTCTGCCTCCCAGTGCATTAGAATTATCAGCAAGAGACCCCAAGCCCAGCTGCAGATGTTTCTCCTTTGCAAGAGAAATGTGCCTGCTTAGCTTAGTGATGAAGACGACTCGGAAGTCCAGAGCTACCAGCTCACATCGTGTGTAAGCCCAGGGACGAGATTTGAGTCCCAGCTCGCCTGGCTTCCAAGTGTGTCCTTGATTCCCAATGAAACTGACAACTGTTCTTCTTTGATTAACATCCGTTCCCTGAACTAGAAATGCCTAATGAACATCCAACTAACCATCTTTAGAATATGCAAGATATGCCAGTAGTATTATTCATTTGGAAAAGAAGCTTTTACAAATTTTTACCTGTGGGGTCTGGGGAGATATCTCAGTAGAATAAGCACTTGCCTGGCAAGTATAAGGGCCTAAGTTCAATCCCCAGTTCTGCCAAAATAAATAAATAAATAAATTAATTAATTAAATAAAAATTTCTACCTGTGGATGAGTCAGAGCCAAATCTGTCTCCAGATAGGCTTGTTACTCCCCCACCACATGCCTGGTCTTCTAGAAGTGAAGTGTTTCTAGTCAGTTGCCATGGTAGGTCAAGTAATCAATTTTCATGCAGCTGATTTTATAGTAAACTTTTCACATTAGAATCATTTTAGATTTATGGGAGTATTGCACAATTCGTATAAACAGTTTTACAGCTCATGCTTGGAGACTCCTGGAACTAAACCTCGTGTTGCCAGGGGGCGTTTGTCAGGACTAAGGAACCAACAGTGACCCATAGCTATTCACTAAATCTGCACCATTGTTCATATTTCACTAGTTTATCCCTAATATTCCTCCTGACTCAGAATCACACCCAAGGCACATCAGAATGGCACTTACCAGGCCATTCTCAGTTCTTCCCGCCTGTAATGGTGTCTCAGACTTTCCTTGTTTCCTCAGGACCCTGGCAGTACAGAGGCCCACCGATCGTGCATCATGTGGAATAGCAGCCACTTGGGCTCATCTGATGCTTCCACCCTGACTAGACTGGTGTGGTGGGTTCTTAGGCAGAACAGCACTGAGGAGAAAAAGAATTGAGACATACCACATACAGTTACAAGTCCCTGTGATGAATGTGACCATTATGTGCACCTGAAGTGTTCCAATAAAATTTAAAATACAACAAAAAAGAAGTGGGCGCACCTCTCCCATCATGCACAGGGGTCTGCCACCACCATGGCTGATGATGGCAGTGCAAAGCTTGGTCACTCGGCGGTGGCAGCAGTTGCCCGTTTCTCTGCTGTGAAGCTCTCACGCTGCATCTGCCTGTGAAGAATGCTTTAATTGCTCCGATTGTCTCCACATGCCTCTGAAGCCTGCGTGCTGCCCCTGCCCGGGCTTCAGCACTGATAACTGAAACTACGCTGTGTGTTCACCAAGCACCAGACTCTGGACTAAAGGATTGTCCTGAAATAGCTCCATACGCCACACTAATATGTGAGGGTGAGAACTTACCCATGAGGGAGAGGCTGTATCACTTGCTCCTGGCCCCACAGCAGGTGACACCAGCCAGCGGGAGTCCGTGTCCATCTCTCAGGAGCAGAACGGGTCACCCCTTTGTCCCCACAGTGATTGCAGCAGAGCTCCGCCACGGTGCGAAAGCCCAGCTGAACCATCTGCCACTTCGCCCTTCTCCGGAGAATCCTGCTGTTTTTGAGGAAATGTTTAGCTTTGGGTTGTGTCTTTCCTTCTAGCAATTATGGGCCAAGACCACACTGCTAGAGACTAAGGCAAAGAGTGCGTGGGTGGCATGGCAGTTGGCCGGCTTTCTACCTTTGGACAAGAAGTCCAGGACCTTTGAGTTCTGTCCTGAGTCCAGTGGACGTCAATTTCCAGGCCCCATAATGAAGACTGCTTTAGAGTGCATATTCCAAGTAATCAGCAACTTGACAAAAACCTGTGAGCAGAGCTGTGCCCATGCCATGCACCCTGTGCTGTGTCTAGTTGCACCTGTGCCTTTCAGGGTCCAGACCCAGTTGACTACGTCTGGACAAAGAGATTCATACTGTTCATACCAAACCGCAGTTCATCCTGGGAAGCGCCTGGCCCTGCTCCCTGGCAATGGCAGAGAATGCGGGCCACTGCTTTTCATCAAAGTGGATGGAAAACTCTCCCGTTGTTAATTTTAGGTTTCTAAAAGAGATAGAAAGATGTCAGGCTGTCTATTAAATTCAATACCTATGTATATGGCTCTGATTAAGTCTGTTAAATTAATGTATTATACAGGCATGGAAATCAAATGTTTGATATATGTTCAGGAGATTGTAGAAAAATATACATCGTGTCAATAAAAGTAATTTTGGAGAGTGCCAAGTGCTCTGTTGCCGACACCCTAGCACTGTTGCCTCCCATAACATGGTAACCGTCCTAGGGCTGCTCAGGGAGCACCCAGATATGTATCTAACGTGACTAAAACCAGCACATATTGATAAAATTTTTGCTGTTTACTTCAGTGTGAAAGGAAGAATTTTCACATAGATAATACTTTTTCCAGAGCTTGATTCTGTCCCTATCAATTTTAAAACTGCCTAAACATATTTAGAAAGATTTTTGTTCTCCAAGTACAAGAAGATCCAGCTGACAAGCTAGTGTCCTGTTATATTCCTTCACTTTGCATCCCACAGATTTCCAAACCATGTCCTTTGTCAGAAACTGTGTCCTGGCTGCCTCGGGGCAGACCTTGGGTCCACGTCCTGGAATCCACAGTGCACGCCCCATGCCACCGCGGCACTCACACTGCCACTGGGTGTGGCACACTGTGCTAGCTCAGTGATGTGACCGCCATGTTCAGAAATCTCGGGGAGCTGTGTGCGGAGGGGCTGGGTAGCAGGGCTTGCAGATGGCTAGGGCCTGCTTGCAGAGTGAACTGGCTCTCCTCGGGTGCATATTCCGTGGTCTATTTGTATCTACATCTGTGTCCTTATTGTTTCACTGTTCTCCTATTCCATGCTCTGTTGTTTACCTGAGTTGCTTTCAGTATTTTGAGAAATGTTTTGGTCTTGTTTATGTAAATGGTGTTCAGCAAAACCTCACTACATAAATCTAATAAACCTGAAGTATTGTCTGGCACCAAAACCTAATCCAGACTGCCTCTAAGATACAAATATTTGATTTACTGCTTTTACGTCATATAAACTAAATGTGCATATTTAGGAAAACTCCAAATAATCATATGGCTCCTTCTCATTGGGCCTTACTGCAGTTGAGGAGATTTTATAAAAACACCAAGTGGTTCTGTTTTGCTCTGCTTTATGTCTCTGTTTTGCTGCACTTCACGGTGTATCACTTTCTTCCTTAGTATTTTTATATTAAGCATTGTATTTGATGCATCCTTTGGGTAATGCAAATCAAAATTTATTGTAATTGTTCAGTGAATATTCATGACGATTCTCCCCACCCCCTTTTACTTGAGAAGCCAGAGACCTAGGAGCCAGCCCAGGGTCAAGGGTATTGTTCATGCCGCATCGCCCTCTAGTGGCCAGAAGGGGAAGCTTTGGTCGCCTTTCCTAAAGAACTACTTTAGTGAGTCCTAAAGATTGCTCCAGAGACGCGCAGAAGCTCCTCAGTGAGATCCCAGTTGTTGAGTATCCCATGCAGTTTGGAATTTTTGTCACGAATTCTCTGCCTATCCCTATATCTTCTAGATTTCTGCCTACTTTCTCTTCCAGTAGATTCGGTGTTTCTGCTTTAATATTCAGAATTTATGATCCATTTTGACTCAGTTTAGTGCATGGTGATAGACATGGGACTAGCTTTTTTTCCAGCACCATTTATTGACATGATACCTTCTTCCAGGAAACATGTTCAAGGAAGATAACCTTGAGGCTTGTATAGGTAACTGGGTACAGCTAGAGGCCATACTCAGTGAAATAAGTCAGACCCACATGCGTAGACATAGTATTGCCAATTGTACTATTAATTTCTATTGATTTATTGAAAGGAGCAGTTAGTGCCTACTTGCCTGATCAATTTTGCACACTATACCTGGTAATCTGAGCAAGTATTTTGAAGATAATATGCAATATAACAGCCACTGTGGATTTCCTACCATCTCGTTTTGAAATTTGGTAGTTTTACATTGTTTTTTCTTACTTTTGTTCTCTTTAATATAAAAAAAATAAATAAGAAAAGGACTACTCCAAAGACTTTTCATCCCTAAATGACTTAAAATTAGAGCCGGAGGAAATACGGCAGTTGCCCTCTGGAGGTGCAACTGGCACTGTTTTCTTTTTAAAATCTTAAATTGTTATGTTCTAAGACTGGATTTTGAAAGTGGGTGATATAAAGGAAGGAGAAAAATGAAGCAGCCTGGCTCGTGCTGTTGGCAGTGATCCTGTCTGACGCTGTCTGCAGCGAGCGATGGACTGAGAACCTCAGAGAAGGAAGAGAAGCGAAGGTGCGCAAGCGAGGTGGCGGGCGGGACGCCAGGAAGACGGATGGGATCGGCTCTGCTTGCTGGACGGACGAAAGGCGCTAAACCCGGACCGTGTTCTGCTGCAGGAAGGAGCCACTTAAAAGAACCCCTGGAGAAGTAACTGTTTGGTGAACGGAAATGAGGAGAAAGAGTGCACAGCTGCTCCGGTCTTGTCTTGGCCAGGACAGCAATTCCTGCTGAGAAGCTGCTGCGTGGCAAGAAGTTGTAATCCTTCCAAGAACAGAAGACAAGCCCGCTGAGTGGTGCGTGCCTGTGACCCCAGCACTTGGGAGGCTGAGGCAGGAGGAGCGCTGTGAGTTCAAGGCCAGCTTGGACTACACAGTGAACACTCACACACACACAGACATTTATTGCAGACCATTTTGGATTGTTCTCTGGTAACTTGTTTGTGTTTGTCATATGAAATAATAAAGGCACTCTTTTCATTATTTGTTTGTTTGGTTTTACTTCACTGAGCTTCTAAAATCTGCAGTGGAGAATGTCAGGTATGAACACATCTCAGTGGTTAACCGCTCTAACATAAAGGGGTATAGAGGAAGATTGGGAATGAATTTAGGGCAACTTTTAGAAGGCTCTGACATACACTGATACTGATTACTGGGGTTTGTTTTTTGATGCTTCGTTACATAGAGGAGCCAGCCATTCACCATGATGTTGGTGGATGCCTCTTAATCGCCGAGAGATTGAGTGGTGCCCACATGGAAGACGAGGAGAACCAGAGAACGCTGGCTAGCCCGCCGCCTGCACGGGGAAGGGCTCTTTCCACCAGAGCAGAGCTTGGGGCCTTCTGGATGCACTAAACACAGTTACAGGAGGGAGCACTGACGGCAACTCAGCGTCAGTGTTGGTGATTTTTCCAATTCACTTTTCTCTAAAAGAAGAGATTGGAATCAGAAATGATACAGAAGGAAAGAGATGAAAAGGAAGAAAGACTTCATGATTCCAAATTGAGAGCAAGTGCTCAGGATCAGAATGATCATGCGTAAACTCTGGAATTAACCAAAAAGGGGCTGTAAATTTCTCTTTTGCTTTTAAGGGTGACTACTGATGTTCTCACTGTAAGTGAATTTGTCCTTTTTAAAATAAATAAGAATTTTTAAATTATTTTTGTAAGGGGAATATGTTCAGAGTAGGAGTCTTCATTCTCCTAGGGTTTCAATTAAGCAGTGTTGGAAACACTTCAGATTGTAAGTTTGCATTTTCACAGTCTCACACAGCAGTTGTGGCAGTTCATCTAAGTTATTATTCAATATCACACTGCAGATACCTGGAGTACTGCAGTCCAGTGGAGTAAGCTACCTTTGCCCATGTTGGGGTCCTCAGTCAAATGTGCCTGCTTTTTGCCAGAGAGTCTCTGACTCAGCTGTCAGGTCTGCTGGTTGGCCAGTGGGCATGTGTCAAATTGGGTGTTGGATTAGGCAGTGAATGGTGATGCTTCCAATTTAATAAACACTTTGCCAGTTCCTATCACTGTGGTGTCTGAGTCTGGCAGCATCAGTGCTGCAGTGACCAGGTTCCCTCCATCCTGCCCTTGCAGTACAGACTTTGTTCTAGCCAGAAAGGGCAAAATGCTTTCCCTGTACCTGGTTCTTGCAGGGTTGTGTGTGTGTGTGTGTGTGTGTGTGTGTGTGTGTTTAAAGTCGATCCCATGAAAACACTTAAGTAATAAAACTAAGAACAAATGAGAGAAGAGTCAAATAAAAACATAATGTAAGAGTGAATAAATTAGTAGGTAACTCAGAAACTTGAAGGGTCGTGAGGACTCTTCTGAACAACTATGAGCTGAAAAGCTGGTGACCTACAGGAGATAAATAAATACCTAGAAAACTACAATTCGACAAGATTGAAAAAAAAATAGAAAGTTTGAACAGATCAATAACAAATAAAATGACTGAAGCAGTAGCCAAAACCTCCCAACAAAGAAGGGTCAAAGAAAAATTGGCTTCAGAGCTGAGCTCTATCAAACGTTCAAAGAAAAATTGATATCAATACTTCTTAAACTCTTCAAAAGGTAGGTCTAGAGAGAATGCTTTTAAACACTTTTTATATGACCAGAATTTGCCAGAGACATCACAACCATCGAGAGCTATAAGCTAATTTCCCTGATGAACATTAATATAAAAACTTCAATACAATATTAAGAACCCAAAGCCAGCAGCAAATCAGAAGAGTGTACCCTGTAGCTGGGTGCAATCCATCCCAGGCATTCACACCTGGTTTCATACGTGTAAATCAATGTAAAGCATCATACGTAAGATGGAGACCATGTGATTAACTGACACAAGAAAAGCGTATGGCAGAGTTCAAATAAAGGCACTGGAGATAAATGGAAAAACTGAATTCAGAATTGGAATTATGAAGATGAAAAGAGTGGATGAAACATGACCAGGCAGCCTGTGGTGCACTCACTGGGAAGCCCAGTGAGCAGAAGAAGGAGCAGGCAGCCTCCGCCAGGCACGTGGGTCATCCTGTGTTCTAGAGCTGGTGTGCTCACTGCACAGGAAGCTCGTTCAAATTTTGAAAGCAAAGAAGAAAACTAAATCCCGAGAACCTGTTCCTTGCCTTGACCTCTTGAGTGCCACAGTGCTGGAAAAGAACTTCGGAGACTGACAGTGTGGAGCATGTAGGATGACACAGAATGAAGGCTGCTCACGAGGGACCACATTTTTAGTGGGTTTGTTGAATATTAATGAAAAAAGTGTATCATTTCACTTAACTTGCTCATTTGTTCGCAGACATTTACGTATCAGTCAGACCTACGGAAAAGAAATCTTGCTGAAGGAAAGTTGGAAAGCCCAACCTTCATTTTTCTACCAATCCCCTCTCTTCCTCCTACCCTCTCTCAGGCACTGAATGTAAAATAGGACACACGCTGAAACAGAGAACCTCGCCCAGCTCTCCACAGAGTCCACAGGACCCCGAGGCCAGCCGTAAGGAAGTACGCAGTGTGTTGCATTTTTCTCAAAGGAAGACTAGAATTAACCAGAAGCAAACGAACCTGCTCTAGAGCTCTGGTGCGGCCGCACTGGAGCAGCAGTTGAGCCTTCCGCTCTGCACTTGCAAGCCGTCAGTCCCACCTCTGCGTGCAGAATTTCATTCCTCTGTTGTCCTTTGCAGGGGTCATCATTTTTAATTTTAGTTTTGGTCTCTATTAAAAGGCAAAATCTTTTTAGACAAATTAGCAGAGACTTTTTCTGAAAAGAATGGCAAATTGTTGCTATTACCCTAAATTAAAACCTATTTTGATCCTGTGTCCTTACTGGTTGTTGTGGATAAATTATAGGCACAGATTAGACACAGATTCTGCCGTTGGGGAAACTACAAACAATCAAGACTTTTATTTTTCTTAATAACCATGTCACCCTTCAGCCATCTGGTGTGTATTTAAAGTAATGTAATTTCCACTCTTGCTTGATACTGATATTATGCAGCAAATATTGCCATTCTGAAGAATAATTGGGTTAATTTTTGCATGTAATCCAACAGTGATTTAATCTTTCATTTTATATGAACCGCAATAAATTCTGAATTAGTTTTGTTTCTATAAAAGTCATAGAAAAGGGGCACACTGGAAGAGCAATGTGTATTACTACATGGAAAATAAAGATGAGTCTTCAAACTGCTCACGTATCATCCTGAGGCTGGAGCACCCAAATGAGGAGGTGAGGGCATTAACAACAAAAATTTTATCTCAATAAGGATGATAATAATAATCATTTCCTGAGAACAGGTCAAACCGGTCGTATCAAAAAGGCTTTGCCTATATTTTTTTCTTAATTCTTACAATGGCATTAGGTGTGTGTTATTTTCCCCTTTCAGATGTGAGAAAAGTGAGTTGGTGACAAATGGATTGACTAAGCTGTGGTTGACAGTTGCGGGGTGGCGCACCCGAGGCACGCCCAGGAAAGCCTCCCCCACCCCCACCCCCGGCTCTCCCCGTTGAGTCCTGGTGGGAATCTGCACACACACGTGTGCAGTCTCATCACCAGCACCAGCAACCACATCAAAACAAATGAGCACTGGCATCAAAGGACGGGTAATTCAGTAGGCCCCGTGGAGTGGACACAGAGGGAAGGGAAGCGAGCTTCTGGCTGGGAGCAGCAAGCAGAGGCCTAAGGGTCAGGGGCGGGACCTCCTAGACTTTGGTTAGATCATGGCAGCTTGTGAGTTCACACATGTCCTATGGGATTTGCCTCTCCCTATGTTCTTCCTGGGTAGAGAAGCCAGCAGATTAAATTAAATTAATTATCAGAAGTCTAAGAGTTAGGCTAATCAGAAAACAAGGTGGCCATGAATTACCATATTAATGAACAGAACAGTGGAGAGTGAGATAGGCTGACGTGAACGTTGTATTCACAAGTCATGGAACGCAGTATCAATTAATCCTGGGTTCTAATGCTGGTAGTGACTGGTGATGGCAAACGCAGCCCAGCTGATGTATCCGCTTATGGTGGTCATGAAACTTGTAGCGGTATTTTAATAAGAAGTGGGGCATATTGATCATAATTGTGCACCTTGCGAAGATGCGGGGACAGCATGAGATTTACACACTTGTTCATCCAATATTTCCAAGCAGTTGTTCACTCATTCGTTCCACAAATACATACACATGCATAGCAGCATTCTCAGCATCTGGGACGCAGCAGTGGCCTGAGCCTTTCTGCTTGGTAGTATCGTCCATGCAAGCAGGGGCAGAGGAATAAATCTACCACTGCCTGGGCAGGAGGCGTCGAAGTGAGCATCGAAGGAGTGCAGATCAGAGGGGCAGAAGCACTACCTGATGCGGTCATTCTGGAGGGTCTCTGACAAGGCCGCTTGCTAAAAGGCCTGAAGGGGATGGGGCAGCCAAGTGCATAAAGTGCAAGCTGAGGTGAAAGTGGTGTGGCTGCAGCCAGGGGCTGGGGGCTGGCTGCAGGGGCTGGGCAGGCTGGGGAGCAGAGTGCCCAGGCCCAGCCTGTGGGGCCGTGCAGCTGCTTAAGAGTTGGGGCCATAGATGAGGTAGGAAGCTGATGGAGTGTTTTGCGCAAAAGCGCACACTGATATGTTAGCCTGGGAGGTGATTTTATGTTCTTCTTCCATGGATCAGGGAAGATATTCCAATGCCGATTTTCTTTGTGTGGATCATTTAAATTTTTCCTCACTCCTGCTGGCTGAAAATCATATATATATGATTTTTGTTGATATAAGGGCTTACTATTTAGCTTGGGCTCATAGTGATCCTCCTGTCTCAGCCACCCCAGTGCTAGGATTACAGGTGTGCACCACTGCGCCCAGTTTTGGTGGCCAGCATAGCATGCAGTTCCGGATATTGAACCCGGTCCTTGTGTTTGCCAGGCAGGAACTTAGACTGCCGAGCTTTCTCCCCAGCCCTGGCTGAAGATATTTTGACTGCCAAGATTCAAAATTTAGCCTCAGTGTAATTCATTTATGAATGATGATATATTTTTAAAACCTCACTAAATCCTGCTGTAATTTCAGTAAGCGCCTAGTCCTCTCACTGCTTCCCTTGCAGGGCAGTGCAGTGGCCAGGAGAGGAAGCTTCCTGTGCATTGCATCCTCTCCCGCCCCGCAGCAAGCAGTCTCAGAGGCGGCGCTGGACCCCGCAGTATGCGAAACTCGTAGCTTCCCACATCGCTATTTTATGATCTCCAGGAGACCTGGAGCCTCATGTTGGATTTGGCCAGTTCAGGAAGCTGTCATGGGGTAGTTTCCAAGACACTATTCAGTCTTCTAAACTCTGAAATGCTAAGCTTGAATACCTTTAACAGAACTCAGCATTTTCTATACTTGCCTTAAGGTCTTTTTTACTAGGTCAAGGCATCAAGAAACAGAAGCGAGGCTACTTTGGCCTTCCCTGATGCTACATGCTTCATTAGGAGATTTCACACTCCACACAATTCCGCAGCATTGCTGGGGCTCTGTGACTCCAGAGGAATCCCAGGCCATGCTGCTTGAAAACCCCGAGAACGTTCACACAGGTCTTGGGGATTCTCGTATGACCCTAAAACAAAAGCCAAACCAAAAGTACATGTTAAAGAAATTCTTGCAACGAATTATGTGTGGGAAGGAATAATTTGTGTCAGACTGTGGCCTGCATTCAGTTATTAACTAGGATGTGATTCATGGACGGGGCAGGATCGGTGACCGGCAGCTGCTGACTTCATGAAATCCTCGAGATATTCCCTGATGGACTCAGTGTTCTAGAATAACAAACACAGACTTCTCACAGGCAAAACGGCGTCACAGGGTTACCTGTGCTGAATCCTCGCTGTCTAACCTCCTATTCCCTTGCGTGCAGTTGAGAATTATTCATAATTAAGAAGAACATTGCCAGTTACCATACTCACTTTCCTCTTGCTTCCAGACAAAATGCCCAACACCCCAAATTAAGAGGGCACAGGTTTATTTAGCTCACAGTTCGCAGACATTCCAGTCCACACCAGGCTGGCTCCAAGGCAGGGTGGCCATGGCAGAGGGCAGCAGTTCACAGCCTCTCTCTGTCCCTTATCCATTCCAGTCTAACGGGGCTTAGGGCAGTGCTAATCCAATCTTCAGGTTGATCCAGAAACTACCCACCCTTAATCCCAACGCCCTTTATGCCAGCATTGCACACTACAGATTCGGCCACCGCTGAAGAAGTCCTATGACCACGTGAGGCTTTGGGGGACACCTAGATAGGCCACAGCACCAGTTGGCCTATATCTGCAGCTGTCTGCTGATGGGTCTCCTGCTCTGTGGTAGGTGCATTGGGGCTTGCGTGTGAAAGCTGGCCGTCCAGCCCTTCTTGCAGGAGCCAGCAAGGTCTGTGACACCTCCTATTCCTGCCTGTATTCAGTGACAGTGATCTAATGAATAGCACAGCCAACCCGGCGTGGGCTGTTTATAAAAAGGAGATGCGTGAGGAGGTGTGCGAGCTGCCTTCCTCACTCCCCGTTGGGACAGCTGCTGGAGAGCAGCATGGAGCATGGAGGCCCCTCAGTGTCACCAGGGCCATCAGGTGAGGGACGTGCTCAGGCAGTTTTACAAATCATCCTCGGAAGCCTTGAAACCTCCCTAAGAGGACCATAAGCTGCAGAGTGGCCCCGGCACCAGAGAAGCCCAGGATCCATGCTGTGAAAGCAGTGTCCCTCGGGACACTCCTGCAGAGAAAGGTAGGCAGAGCACCAGACTACGCTCTTGGGACTTCTTGCCTTGGATGAGCTGGGGAGTGCTGGTTCTCCGAGCACTCTGTGGTGCTAATAGATTGATAATTAATTCACTGCCAGACATAAGGAAAAATCTCTGTGTCCTGCCACTGCTGGTTCCTCACTGCTCCAGGCTTCGCAAGCCTGATCTGTGGCATCACTGAAGAGGAGGCTGGGGACAATTCTCTGGAGAAAATGTATAATCCTGAGAAGCAGCCCGTGTCCCCCAAACATCGCAGGTCTCAGTGAAGCCCACCAGGTGGATGACAACAGCAGAAACCTGTGAGAGATGTCATGACAGCGCTGACACCTGATTCAAAATTCCACTCCAAAACTAAAATAAAGCTTAATAACTGACCATTAGAAAGTGACTAAGAAATTAATTACTACCAAAAACCCAATTGCTGATGTAGAAGACAGAGAAAGCCATGGCCCAAGTGGAACGGAAGCATAAAGGAAGAAGTTGCAGGAAACCAGGAAGGGGACCTTCCGACGTAAGGAAGGCACTGACTTCAGAACAGACATCTTTGAATTAAAGATGGAAGAAGGGTAGAAAGAGGAAAAAATTAATAGCAAAAAATGTGTTTCCCTAAACTGAAGGACATTTTGAGTCTCTCAACTGTAAAAGGTTTCTAGTTCCCCAAAGAAGAAATTTGACATTTTGACATTTTCCAGTGACTTTCTAAACTCTGAGGAGAGTTAAAAACATCTTCCACTCCTTCTGGCAAAAGGTTCAGATTACTAACAAGGGATGTATTCCTATAGAACAGAGAGTGTCAGTAAGTGCTCTCCTTAAAACTCATTTTTAAGTTGAATTTATTTGACCCTAGACCATGAGTTGGATGTTTGCTTCTCCTGTAGGACAGGGCTGTGTACACTGAATCCAAGTCACACAGAGAAGAAGAAGGCACAGGCAGAGCCAGAAAAGTGATGGTGTGTGAGGAGACTCGCCTCACCCACTGTTGGATGTTCATAAAGCTACTGGGAACCAAGCAAAACAGAACTGGCAGAGGGACAGGAATGGCACTGCCTCCAGGAGACATCCAGAGATAGATGAAAACATATGTGAGGAATTAGCGTGTGACAAAGATGGCATTTCATCTTGGTGAGAAAGCTTGGTTTGGCTAGGTGCAAATGTATGGGATTGCTAACGCAGAGACTCCTGCATCAGGGCAAACAAGCTTGGTGCCCATGCACATTGCAGAATGAATTCCAGGTTAATTATGGGTAGAAGTGTAAATCGAGCAATGATAGAAGAGGTTAAAATGTTTCCTAGTAAGACAGGAAACCCAGAAGACAAAAGGAAAAGCATATGTTCGACTGTGTAACTTTTAAATTTGAGTGGTAAAGGGCAATAGGAAAGAAAGAAAGAAAAACATGAGACCATGGGGAGATCGCTCTGTGTATAAAGACAAAGACTTAGTGTCCTTCATATTTAGAGACCATAGTTCTTTGCAAAAGGAATGTGGCCCAACGGAGACATGGGCAGGTAATTCAGAAGTGACGTCCAAAGAGTCTTTAGAGACACATGAACAGTCTCACTTACCACTCATGAAAAGGATGTAAGTGAAGTAAAACTTATAGTTTTTAAAACATATTAGCAGAACTTTAGAATATCCATTAGTAGTAAGAATATTATGCAAAGAACAGGGACACATGGCCAGTTGGGTATTAGTTGTTACAACCTTTGAATATTACAATTTCAAGTAGGATGGAAAATGCATAGATGCTCTCACCAGGCTGTACCACCAGAGAGTGCTTGGACAGCAAGTTCCTGGAGCCAAACCTATGTGTCCTGTCTACGGAGGCCTCGCTGCCACGTTGCTCTCCAGGGCTACAAACTGGCACCAGAATGATTTTCCATCATTATTCAGATAATCACGAATCATCTGCATTAATTATGGCACACCTATGGTATGGAATATCACGCAGCTTTTTGAAAGAATATTATGTTTACACTTGGCAGTTTGGAGAGTGTCCATGATGCAGTGGTGAGTGGGGCAAGCAAGGTGCAGCCCAATATGTATTTTGACAAGCTTTGACAAAATGAAGAACTCAGACCTCAGCCGTGTCTGCAAGCATGGCATTCTGCACGAGTGTGGTGAAAGCCCCATGTGCTCAGGCTGCTGGAGCTCAGGCAGGCCCTGCTGGAGAGTGGGCATGAGAGGGCGGATGGGGGAGAGAGGACGTACCTCTGTGTCCAGCCTTCACCAATGTTACCGCTAAAGATGACCATTACTGGCTTAGTAATAAGACATTTGAGAAGGTAAAATAAATCAAACACAAAGAGTAAGCCTCAGTTAGTCTTCTATTTCTCTTCTCAAAGTCAAGCTGAAGCACTCATTCGTCCATTACTGCAGGAACCAATATCGATTACTTTCTAAATCCCCAAAACAGAAGTGTCTTGTGGTAGCAAAAGTGTATTCAGAGTGATGTGAGCCATATGACTCTTGCTGCCACATGGGCAAAGTCAGAGGAAAAAGCTTCCTCGGTTCCCAGTGTCCTCTGCAGTTAGACCTTCAGTCTTCCATATGTCCAGTCAGTTGACCCTTATTCCTAGCCAAAACTACTTCTTATGCTTTTGGTCTTAAGGTGATTATACAAGTATAGGAAGCAGACAAAGCAAACAGCACTGCCATGAAGAATGGCCCTTGGGTTTCCACCGGTCTACTCTTGTCTCTGCCCTTCTGGAGTCCTGCCTGCCAGCTGAGCACTGGGAGAACAATGGGCCCTTGGTAGCCCTAAGGCATGGATGGGGTAAGGTCTGAGTGGTGGGAGGGCCAGGGCTCTTTCTCCTGAGTTGATGCTGTCATACAGCATTCACACACATCGCCAGTCTCATCTTGAGACCCTTGGCATGGAATTGATGCTCAGCTCACGTGCTGACCCGTGATTTACTTTTTGTGTCTGGGTAACTTATGTGCTCTTTGGCTATCTTTTTTGTGCCCTCCCAACCAAGAGCTTGCACACTGACTTACACACCAATTTGTGTACTGCCTCTGCACAGGTATTGCGTTTGGGAGGCAGTGTAGTCCTCGTAAGGCTATACTTTCAGGGACATTTCTATAGTATGTTACTAGAAAAGTTTCTCTGATCATGTAGAGTGCCAGTGTAGTCCTCGAGGGCATATGAGCCGGAGCGGGGAGTTTGCACTCTGCTTGAAGTCTGCCTGGGCCCTGTGTGAGCTGTGCAGCCTTCAATGTGCCTTTGCTCTCCAACACAGGGGAGACAACAATACTGACTTGTGTGGTTCATTATGAAATAATCTCTATATGATACTTACATATGCTTTGTTACGCTTTACTGTTTGAAGCTTAACATTTCCTGAGCAGCTTTCACTGTTGTTTTGCTGGTATCTTAAACAGTGGCATAGGGAGCCACACTGCACTCTGAGCAATGCCTGGACTCTGCAACAAGGAAGCAGCACAGGGAGAAAGGAACTACGGGTGAACACTCTGCCGTCCTTTTTATGAAACCCACTTGGTTGCGTAGTGCTAGTGTCTCTGTGGCAAGAGAGAGAAAATTTGACCTGCTTTTCTGCTTTTTGATAAATAGGTCCTACATATATGTAGAAGGAATTCAATTTATTACATCATATAGAAGAACTAAATTAGCCAGTTTCCCTTATCCTTATTCTTCTTGCAGCGGGGGCCTGGGTTTCTAAAGCCCGCTCACTTTTGCTTAATGATGGATAGGTATATATTGTTTCTGTATTTAAGGTGTATCCTTACTGTGCATGCAAGCAACTTTGCATAGATCTTCATTACAGTCATAAATATGGTTGAGATGTTCGAGTGGAAGCTTATACATGTGAACTGGATTCATTTTTTCTGTTAATGAAACGTTATATTGTTTGAATTATTGTTTAGATTTTCACACGAATAAATGCAACATTGTCCTGTGTTCCGCAACTCAGCGGGAGGGGTCCTTGCGCGCTGCCAGCGCTAGGCGGCGCCGCGACTCTCCTCATGGGCAGGCGTGCGCTCAGTACCTAAAACGGGCAGCGCAGGGCGCATGCACACTCAGAAAAACAATGAGGCTTGGAGAGTAAAAACAGATGAAACTCTCTGCAGGTTTCACATGTCAGTACTTAATTTCTGCAGAGTCAGAAAGAAGGCTTTGTTCTGCGGGCTGCACTCCGGTGACCAGCTACTTACAGTAACTCCTGCTTCTAGAAAAACTTGCTCTGAATCCCCAGTGCATTTAGCATTTCCTATGCAATAAGAAATAGGCCTTTTACACTACAGGACCTGTATGAATAAAGGTGTGAAATATGAACCAATCATAAATACAGCGGCTTCCTCCCTACAGGAAATACCCACGTTTGCAAATCCAGAGACAGGTGAAAGGAGGACTTCGTCTTCTCCGGGCTTTTATTAAATCTTATTTATTTGGATGCAATTCCCCAGGCTGCCGAAGTCCCCCTTCCTGCCGTCTCCTCTCCCCATACCCCCCAGTCTTCCACCACAGGCCGCCCTCCTGCCACCCCATCCCTCAGCTCCGCTGGAGGCTCTCCGGCTGCGCAGCTGTGGAGCGGAGACTGTCCCCCATTTCTGAGTCGAGTTGGTCCACAGTCCTGCCCCTCGGCTGCCACTGCCTCTAGCCCCATCAAAGCGCCCCATTTTTTAATTTTTCATGTCCGTACAACACACATTTTCTTTGGCTGCCTTCCTTGTTCCCTATTTTGAAGTGTCCTTCCAACCAAAGCATAGTATTTCTCTTACTCCTATGAGATTCTGTTTTCTAAATCGTTCACGTGACAGTTCTTCTCCCAGAAGTTTCCATTCTGCACTTCTAGGGTGAAAGCCCTTTCCCGTCTCCGTAGCGCCTTGCCACCTTACCTTACCTCAGGGTCACGTTTTTAGCTTTATTTTCATTTGCTTTTGTGCTAGATTAAGGGCAAGGGGCAGTGGGAGGCAGGAAGGTTTGGCTGCACCCAGGAGCTGATGGACGCGAAGGTGCTGGCGGGCAGTCGGGGATGTGATGTGTGCAGAGGAGTGGCCCAGATGCGCTCTCCAGGCTGGGACTCCAGGAGCTCTCCAGCGCTGGGAAACGAGTGCGGTTCCAGGGGCTCCTCGGGCTGGTGGGCCTGCACGCTTCGTGCGGCCTGCAGCGACCCACGGTGGACCTCTTGGCCCAAAACACTGCTCTAGTCGTTCGGCGGATTTTCTAAAGACGAAGCAAACATGAAAGGGAGCAGAATATGGTTCCTGACTTCCGGAATCAGTAGCCTTGTGGGGGAACGCCGAGGAGTCAGTGCTGCAGGAGGAGAGGACTAGGGGACTTAGCAGCTAGGCAGGCCTACTTCAGGCCTACTTCAGGCCTACGTCAGGCCTACTTCAGGCTGGATCCAGGGCTTCCAGGGCTTCCAGGGGCCCGGATGGGAGGTGTGAGCCCGCAGCCATGGCATTGCGCATGCCCAGCACGGTGATGGGGCTCCCCGGTGAACAGGCTGCCTGTTGCCTGGGAATATATATTTTTTTATTCTTTTTTTTTTCAAGAAATTTATGAAGGACACAAGACCTAATGGCCCACAGACTCGGCCCCTCTTCTGCACCTGTGCCTGCTCTGCCACAGGAGTGCTGGGCCCTGCTTCAGGCCCACTCACACATGCTTTGAGCCTATAAATATTTAATTCATTAAAATCCATATATTGATATTTCCAACTGGTTTTAAGTGCACCCACAAGAGATATGAACAGGTCGAGGAATGAACAGGTTGTGGTTCAAGTATACATAAAACGTGCATGTGCAAATAAAACACAGCACAGCAGCATTGCTAGCCCTCCCACTTCTCCAAAAACTTCACGATTTTTATGAGTATCTTGGAAAAGGAAAACCAGTTCTTAGTTGTTTTATTGATCAAGAGCACCTTGCTATGAACTGACAAACTTTAAAAAAAAAAAAAAAAAAGCAAAGAGTCCTACAAAGAACCAAGGAATTCAATTCATAAATAGCAGTGGATCTCAGTAGACATTTCTACAATGAAGATATATAATGTCCAGTAAATGCAAGAATAAATACTCAGCTATCACTGCCTTTAGGTAAATACATGTCATCATTATAAGGAGAAATGTCTTCACATCCACTAAGGTGGTTATAAATAGTAATAATGGTAGCAGCAGAAAGAACGAAAGATAACACGTACTGGTGAGGATATGGAAAATCAGAGCAGTCACGCATAGTAGGTGGGGATATAAAATGGTGCCAGGGCTACAGAAAACCATCAGCAGTTTCTCAAAATATTAAACACAGAATTACCATGTTCTGCCAGAGAGAAAAACAGGTCCAGTACATAGGAAGCAGCCATGGAAAGAAGATGCTGCTCTGAGACCTGAGACAGGAGGAAGCACTCAGGGTTGTGTGCAGTGCGGTTTACTGCGACTTAGACACAGAATCTAGTCTTTGGCAACCACTGGACTGGTGGATCCCTAACCCGGACCCGCAGGCCTAGGAAACAGGGTCCTGCACTAAGCCAGATGGAGGAGGGCGGGAGGACCCTAAAACACACCTGGTCGAGCTTAAAACCTGTTATCATGTCTGACAGCTATTAAGGAACAGACTGGGTGTCAGCTTGCTGTCACAACAACTTTGTTCTGTGGTTTGAGGGCGCATGCCTAGGCCACCTAGTGGGCAAAATAGTAGCTGCAGTCCTGCCCAGTTTGAGTGCTACATTGTAACCCAGCTAATCTCTTTTTAGATACATATTTAAAAGAATGCAGGACTTGGGAGATAGCTCTACACCTAAGAACCTGCCTGGCAAGCCCAACAACACAGGTTCAACCCCCAGTACCATATGCCATGAACAACCCCGAAAGCAGGCGGGCTGGCACATATCTCTAATCCCAGCAATGGGGAGGCTGAGACAAAAGGATCACTATGAGTCTGACCCTATTCCAAATAAATAAATAAATAATTAAAAAAAAAACAACAATACAAATCAGGGACATGAACATCCATTTCTGTAGGGTATTATTATTATTATTATTATTTTAGAGGGACTGGTTCTTTATTTCAAGAAGACACTTTTCAATATTCAGTATCAAAACAGTTCTAGCTCTGTACCAACTATGAGCTAAGCCAGAAAGGGGACTCCAGGAGGAGTTAGCCAACATCCATGCTGCTCAGGGTTCTGCTTTTCCTGACTGGCCCCAGGGACCACAGCAAAGGAGCACACATTTGAGCCAACAAGCTGCAAGATGCACACCCAATGGACCTCACAGGAGCCCCCCTAACCTGGGTCACTAAGTTGGGGTCGGGTGGGGAAGAAGCTTCCAGAGATCAGCAGACTGTTGGCCCGCAGCCTGGAGGGAGCTCCGCAGCCAGATGGGGCGGCCTGGATGCTCCTGGTGGCCTAGTGGTTCAGAGTCAGCGCCCTCGGCTGGGGCAGCCATGCATCCAACCCTGAAGAAGCAAAATTTCAAAGTAACACAAAATTTTAAAAGTTTTGTACATAAGCTATTCAAGCTTTCTCCAGCACTGACTGATTCAAAGCACAACAAGAGGGCACTTCTAGAGACAGCAGCTTCAGACCCAGAAAAGGGTGAGACAAATTTCATATAGCTGAAGAAGTAGCAAAAACATTATTTTTCTATTCGTTCAAAGAGGCAAGAAAGCAATTAAGTGGTCACCTCAGTGTAAGGGAGGGACGCATGATCTATTCAGTGGGCAGCTAGAGAAAGGGCGGGAAAATGACAAAAATTTGGTTTCAGTGGTAGAGTTCTTGCCTAGTATGCATGAGTCCCTCCATGGCTTCAGTCCCAGCACCACCAAAACAATTTTTAAAAAAGAAAAGAAAAAGAAACCCATAAAAAAAAAAAAGCAAAAAAAAAAAAAAAAAAAAAAAAAAAAAAAAAAAAAAAAAAAAAAAAAAAAAAAAAAAAAAAAAAAAAAAAAAAAAAAAAAAAAAAAAAAAAAAAAAAAAAAAAAAAAAAAAAAAAAAAAAAAAAAAAAAAAAAGTTTCAGTCCCAAGGTATAACCATTGTTCACTTCTGATGAGAAAAGTAACAAATAAAAATCAAGTTGTCCAAAGACATGCTGAAACTCAATCCCTGAGCAGCATGGTTTTGGGTTTTGGCTAACTCTTCCTGGGGTCCCCTTTCTGGCTTAGCTCGCACTTGGTGGGGTCTTCCGTGGACTCTGGCTCTGGGTAAAGCAGACGCATGCTTCTTTCCTTCCTCTATGGAGAGAGTACTGTGCATGAGGCTGAAAAGTTACCTTCCAAAGTGAGAGTGGAATTAGATTGTGGCTCCAGAGCTGTGCAGTTAATCGGAATGCTTTACAAATGGTTTGTTACAACTAAAAGTTGCTACAAATGTGCACATCACAACATGCTTTTGAAAACACTTTGCAATGTGCTCACATTCCCCTAAATGCTGTCCCCAAAAGTGCTGGAACTCTAGCCCAGCTGGGATTTCTGGGAAGAGGCAAAGGCAGATCAATGAAAAAGACAAAGAGGTGGGGTGGGGTGGGAAGAGGAGGTACTAGGAGAAAGCAGCCTTCCGTTAGAGATCAGCCCTCAGTTCTGAGGTCAGCTTCGGCAGGCTGGCCTCAGGCCACGAGTTGGGTCACAGGGAGCAGTGGCAGCAGCTCAGGACAGGGGAGTTCCACACCTCATTCAGGCGGAGCAGAGTCTGGCCCAGCGTCCTTTGTGCACAGAGATGCTCCTGTTTGGTGGGTTTCAGCTTATCTTCCAAATTGTCAGTTGTCTTTTCCAGTTTGGCTACTGATCTCAGCAAACTCGGCACGCGTCTCCACCTCCTTGAGTTTATCAGGAAGAATATTTATTTCTCCATCATAGTTGTCTCTTTTTTGCAAGCACTTTCCTCAGCAGTGCCCAGACCCTTCAGGTTCTCGTCCACCCATCTGATGTGCTTGTCTGACTCCTGGCCTCGGGACTCTGCCAGCTCAGCTCGTTCCTCTGTGCATTCCAAGTCGCCTTCAGTGTCACCAACTTGTGAGCCACCTCTGTATTCTTCCTATCAGCCTCTTTGGCAATGTGTTTAGCTTCTCTAAGCTGGATTTCCTGGAGCTCCATCTTTTCTTGATGTTTCAGGGCCTACTTTTCAATAACCTTCATACCACTCTCACTCTCCCCGGCAGCTTTCTCAGCTTCCTCCAGCTTTTGCAGGAGAGTGGCCAGGTGTTCCTGTGCACAGTCCACCTCCTTTTCAGCCAGCTGGATCCTATTGTTCAAGGAGGCCACTTCTGCTTCAGTGTGTTCCCGAGCCCACCTTTCTCCCTCCATGTCCCGCTGGAGGTGTTCGGCCGACCCCTCTGTGTCATCAGCCTGCTGCTGAAACACCTGGATCTTGCACCCAATCCCCAATAGTAGTGATCCCGGCCACAGTGCCCCCCAGCAGCCTTCTGTAGGGCAGTATTCACAACAACCAAAGAGTGTAAGAAGTCTCAGCACCTAACAGCTGAAGAGATGAATGCAGTATGTGCAATCATTTTATTTGGCCATTAAAAAGAATGAAACAGGCCATGGAGATGGCTCTGGAATAAGCGCTTCCCTGGCAAACGCAAGGGCCTGAGTTCAATCCCCAGTTCCACACAAAAAAAAAAGAAAAAGAAAAAAAGAATGAAACTCTGACATAGGCTACAATGTGGGTGAATCTTGAAAGCCTTACTCAAACTAAAATAAGGACACAGGATATATGTTGGCTGATTCTGAATAGCTAAGATACTTGGAGGAGGCAGTCCTAGAGCCTGGACGAGAGGCGAAGGCTCCCAGAGCCGGACAGAGCAGGACAGGGCAGGAAGCGTGCAGCTCCACAGGGTTTCTCCCTGGGGAGATGAAGGGACTTCAGAAATCAGTCTCGGTGAGATTGCACAATATTCTGAGTGGACATATTTACCACAGCTGGGACACGCAGTTCAAAGTAGCTAAAACTATCCACTTTGTCTTCTGTATTCACAGCTTAAAAGGGCAGGGAGTTCCTTTCTAAGCAGTGTATGCCAGCAAAATAAATAAATAAATAAATGTCCTTTCTGTTTCTCAGACATGCCACATGAGTTGCATGACACCTAAGCTGCATGATTTTCTCAAATGAAATGTTACTATGGAAGTGCAGCCCTTGTTAGCATTCTTATTATTACGCTTGCTGGTCTTCTCATACAAAGAAACAAAGAACAGTTAGTTAACTTTCATGAAATTTTGATTAGGGTTGTTCTCTTGTCATTCATAGAGCAAGACATCTTTGACAACTCCTTGTAACGTGTAATTCATTCAAGGAGTTGGAAATAATTTGTTGATGATATCCTCTGAAATCTTGGAAATTAATTCCTCTCCTTATTTTAACATTGAAAACAAAAAGAAAGACAAACTGGTGTTGGCACTTGAACCTTCACAGGCACCAGCCAGTTGGGGTGAATACACCATTATGTATCGTGCAGATTTAGAGAAAACTTTAATTCCATTTCAGCGCTCCAGCCAGCAGTGCTGGCGTAGTGCAGACCCCACCACACATGATAGGAATGGCAGCCGGCCAGGGCAAGCCCCTGCTGCGTCTTCTGCCCTGTGAAGCGGATTCCTTACTTTCAGGCGGTGCAAAGCAAGAAGGCCCCATGCACCAAATCCTCTGGCAGCCTTCAAGCGGCATGAAAAACAACTGTTTGTATAGCAAAATATTTTCCAGAATCGCAGCCCATAAAGATTATTGCCTTCTTTTTAGTACACAGAAATATTCCGGAAACATGACTCTCTCAGCTTTTTTCAGCGTGGCACCCAGGAGGGGGGAGGAGGCTCTGCGTGCATCCTCCGTGGAGCTGCTCCCTTGGGGTAGGCAGGTGGGCTGGGCTGCCCTCGGCGCCTGCCGGCTCGAGGCTCGCCACTCTCCCTCCCAACACCCAGGCCGCTGTGGGGCGTCCCAACTGGAAGAGAGAGAAAATCTGAGTTGGCAGGGGCAGCTCCTCCCTGCTGGTGCAGGAGTCTCGGCGTTGCTGCACTGCCAGGCTGGTTGCCTGCTTGTTGCTTTTGGAAGCCTGCACTTTCTCTGTGGCTTTTGTGGTCGTTTCCATCCGCCAGTGTGGTCCCTCTCAGAGGCACTAGCGTGCCAGACCAGGCTATTTGAATTAGTGCCAGGCCACTTACCAGGGAGGGGAAGCCAAGCCCCATATATTTAAATGTAATGCTCTGCCTGTCCACCTAGCTCCTGTCTCCTAAAGTCATTAGTTGTGGTTTTGCTTTACTGTTAAAACACTTCTTTTTTCCTTTCTCTCAGCACTGGCTATGTTCAGCTCTATATATTTAGCAAGTTGTATGTAGGTACAGATTCTGCTGTTCCACTTAAATGCCCTTTCTTCTTCTTCTTGTGTCCTAAAGAAAAAAGAATGTGTTTTCTATTAAATGCGGGAGGGGGAGGGAGGATGTAGAGACTCGATGTTAGACTGGAGTGGAGACTGGGAGTCAGAGCAGCCCGTCCAGCCCCACAGGAGCGGAGAGAAGCCCACACATGCCGCCTCCAGACGGATGTCAGCCGCAGTCTTGAGTTTCTTCAGTAGAATGGACCTTGGGCTGCTCAAGACAGGCCTCTTGTGCTTTAGTTTGCTTAGCATGCTGTAAGATCCTTAGGATATCTTGGGGATTCCTTTACAGCCTGCAGCACCTAAAGCTTTGCAAAGGCACAGCGTGACTGTACAATGTAAGGTAAACAAATAATAACATTTCTGGTCCACAGCAGAACTGAGAAAGTTAAGTGATTTTCCTGAAATCCCGCAGGAAGCTACAGACTTACCTAGGAACAAAATTAGAGAATTCTACATCTCCAACCTTTGAACCATGGACACATCTTCTGGTCTATTTACTCTAGAATTCTGCACAGATGCTTATCCAGTAAATATTTAGTTCTGGGGAGATCTAGTGGGAGATATTCTAAACTTTTTCAGTTAAAGATGGCTAGTTACCAGTGCTGCAGAGAGAAGTCTACCATTTACCAGCCTGTAGTCCCCATCTGAGTACAGCCACTGTACCCAGTACTACAAATGTGGATTTACCAAAAACAAAAAGAGAACTAATACAGCTGGTGCTCATATCATACCTTTTCTGCAAGCACCCTAAATAAAAATCAAGAGTGGATCCTAGACCATAGGAGAAACACAGAACAGGAGGTGATGGTAAAACAGCTCACCAGCGGGGTTCATATCAGACTGGGGCATGAAGGTCGCACAGGCTGGCTAGTCGCACCACAGAGCCTATGAATTCATCTGTTGCAAAAATCTGTGAGTCTCGCATGTGGCTGAATGATACAGTACTGGGATTGCAAAGAACGAGCATTTGACTACTATGCTACATGATTTGTGTGGCCAAGCAAACCCTATACTTTATTCTAGATGTTTCTTTCCAGAATGAGAGTCACAAAGATCCTGATAAGTAACTTAATAAGATGAGTAACAGGCAGCTGTGAATCATGTGTTCAGGGCAATAGAAACAGTGGCAAAGGAAAGCAGTGGAGGTCCTTATAAAGGGTACAGCAGGAATCGCTCCAAACAATGCCTGCCAGACAGAAAGGCAGGCCCAGCTGGGTGAGGTCATCTGAATTTCAAGAGAATATGAGGGATGGGGAGATGGCTCAGTGAAATAAGTGCTTCCCAGGCAAGCAATCCCCAGTTCCTCAACAACAACAACAAAAGAATATGAATATTCAAATTTCTGTGTAAAAAAAATGAACATTTAAATTTTGGAAAATATCTTTTTAAAAAAATGTATGACATTGTTTTGGCCAAACACACAGATTCACTGGCTAGTCATGAGTTCCTCCTACTTTTGAGGGTAAAGATTTATGGGATGCAGTATAGGAGGTTCATGGGGTGTGAATAAAGGATTCAGGATCCAGAGAAGAGGGGCCATGATGTGATACAGGCGAGAGGCTCTTATATGGCTCTCATGTCACCTGTTATCAGTCTTTTTCATCTCAGCTCCTAACACAGTGATTGGCACACGAAACTCCCAATAAAGCATCCATAACTGTGTGGCAGCCTATGTGGGGCAGGTGTGGGATCCCTGGGGACCCTTTGATTCCCAGTGTGATGGTGACTTCTCAGTGCCCGCACCTGCTGTGGAGGAGACCAGACATCACTCTCGCTCTCGTCATCTTCTCCTGGCGGTCTTAGAACCCTGGAATCCCAGCTTCCTCCACCGTGACCCAGCATGCAACATCTGCAATTTAAGGAAGGAAAGTCAGATTTGTCACTCAGTTTGTGATGACTTGATTTGGGATCAGCTGTCCCTAAATCAGAAACCTTGTGGTGAGAAGGTGTTATGGACCCAAGATACTCAGTGTATGGTGGCAGGGAAGCAGTGTCGGAGAGGAAAGAGAGCCGGCACAGTATCTGTGCTCGAGGTCAGGGTTACATGACGATCCAGACACAACCCGAAGTGTGCTTTGCTAATCTGCCAGGCACTTATTAATCCAATCAAATGGACATGTCTGAGTTAACAGTGAGTTTACCCCTTGTCAACTTGATATCTAACAATCTCCCTAAAACATAATCTATACATAGACCAAATAAATTAATAATCCCATATAACATGATACAATTATGCTGCTTAAGTAAGACCTACTATTTTAAAAAATCTAAATCCATGTCTCTTCTGATACTCAAGGAATTCCTTAGCTTTAAACCTCTATAAAAATAAAAAGTTCTGTGATCCTAAATTAGAATTTACAGGGTAAATAGTCCTATCTCACAAGGAAGGAATGGAGGATAGAAAAAAACTCAAACAAGAGAAACACCAGAACTCAGAGAGACAGACATTAACTCCAGTGGCCCCACGTTCAGCATGCAGGTCACATGGTCACCAGATGAATTCTAGCAGGCTGGGAGGCCCCCGTGAGGTTGCTAGCTGCAGCACACGTGGCCTCTGCCTTGGGCTGGCTGAAGTAGCAGCCTGCATCTCACCCAGCAGACGATCCACTTCCTTGGCATCTCTGACTTCCTGGGGGCTCAGTGCATGCTCAGCTTCATCCCCTCAGCTTCACACATGGCTCTAGTGGATGCTCCTCAATCCCCAGGCCTTCCTTTGAAATATAGTTGGAAACCTCTCTGTGCCCACGAATCTTGCATTCTGCCTGCCAGTATAGCCTGCATAACATGGACAATGACAAGGGGGCCATGTTGTGATACCAGCAAGAGGGTCTTCTATAGCTCTTATATCACTGCTGTCAGCAAAAGCAGTAGCCCAGCCCCCCCAGACCATGTCAGCAGCAAGCTCTGAGTAGCTGTGTGGCCGAGTGCAGTGAACCAGATCTGGAGGGGCCAACTTCCTAGTAGGCCCTTCTGGGAGAGAGGACTCAAGATCTCTCTTCTCAAATGAAAGGTTTCCCTTTTGTACCTTTGAGACTGCAGTAGCAGGATCTTGCAAATTCCTGACATGTCCTCAGGGATCTATGATTTTGTCCCTGTACAAAATATTTATTTATCTTTCAATGGCATTAACCTGGTCACCACAGCGCCTGTAGTCTTGACTTCACACATGGTTTCTTCTGATCCAAATTTTAAATTTGTTCTGCTCTGCTTTTGTGCTAAGTTCTCACACACTGGTTGCTTTTTACCCGTTTGGCAAAAAAGCAACCAGTAGTCACCATTCTACAGACTCAACTTTGACCGATCTTAAAAATTTCCTCTACCAAATTAATTAGTCCACCACCATTAATCTCAGTCTTCTAGCAAAATTTTTGCTAAAGTATAGCATACATGACCTCTAGTCCAACTGACAATGAATCCCCAACTGAAACTTCTGGAGCATAGCTTCTAATTCTTGCATTCAGCTTCCTGGCCTTTGAGCTCTCACAAAAATTTCCCTTCAGGCTCTGCCTGTGGCACTTTAAGGTTTCTCTAAGCCACATCTCCAAACATTTTAAAGTCCTCTCACAAACCACTTCTAAAGTCTTCTAAATCACATGGTCAGGTACAGTCACAGCAAAGACCCCACTCTTGGTACCAATTTTCTGTATTAGTCAGCTTTCCTTTTTGCTGAGCTTAATTTGGCTCACAATGTGAAAGGATTCTGTCCATGGTCAGCTCCCTCCAAGGTCAAAATGCCATGGCAGATAGGGGTGGGGGTGGAAAAATGCTTTCCAGCAGCTGAGAAGCAGAACATGGAAGCAGATCCAGAGAGAAAAGGGGGCCAGGAACCACATGTTATTCCTGATGCCACAATTTCTTGACCCACCCACACATGAGCAAAAGTGGGTGCTTTACTAATCTCTCTCTCCCTCTCTCTCTCTCTCTCTTTCTCTCTCTCTCTCTGTCATTTAGGTTAAGAGAAAGGAAAGAATGCTCCTGTCCAAGAGAGGAACAGAAGGGGGACCCGAGTGGATTGCCCTCTCTACCAGGCATCTCTTAGTTCAAGAGATTCAAGTTAAGTTATCAGGATTAATAGTCACAATCTCTCTTTCCTGACCTTTTCTTTTCCTTCTCTTAATTTAATTCCTGGCTCCTGCAGTTTCCTCCATGTGTTTCTCTGGTGTTGGTATCACTGGTATGAAAGAGCCACTCAGCCCAGCCCTCTCCACAATGCCCTTTAGTGACATCGTCTGCACCAGTGCCTCAACTCCCACTGATATGCTGCCAGCCCCACATCTCAGCCTGAAGTCAAATACTAAAATCAAATATTCAGTTTCTTCCTTACATTGAATGTTTTGCCCTCCCAAAATTTATATGTTGAAACCCTAACTCCAGTTCTGTATTTGGTGATAGGGGCTCTGAACAACTTGTTAAAGGTGACTGAAGTCACGGGACTGGGCCTAGACCTGATGGGATGAGCATCCTTGCAAGAGGAGATACTGGAGAGCTGCCTCAATTACACAAAGGGGTCTTGTGAGCACCAACCAGGGAGATATTGGAAATCTACCAATCAGAAAAAAAATCCTTTACCAAAAAACAGAATCTGCTGCCATCTTGGCCCTTGACTTCTAACTTCAGAAGTAGGCAGAAATGAGCACCTGACCTTCCAGACTCCAGTGCGTGGCATTGCACTATGGCACCCTGAGTGCGTTCAGACAGTTATCTTCTGGACAGTTTTACCAAGCTAGCCTAGCACCTTCAGTGTGACCTGTTTCAAAGAGTACATAGAAACCATCTATCTCTGGAGCACTATGGTTTTTTTGGTGTGCTGTCTCAGTTACTAGCTTTCAGAGTTCCTAGAATTATCAGAACCATTTTTAGTTTCTCTTGCTTTGTTACCTACTCACTGCAGTTTCCACAACGTCTGACTATCTGATCACTTGAGTGCTTTAGCTAGGCCCATCCTCCCAGTTTGGGCTCTCCCAGCTACATTTCAGGCCATTTCTGGAATGCAAGCTCCTTTGAGCCCCTCTTCCCATGGGCTCTAATGCATATTCCATCTTATATCCAGAGTTATTTTTCAAACTCATTTAGTTGCATACCAACTTTTTAAAAAATGTATTTGGTTGTTGCAGGATCTCACTATGCAACTTGGACTCATGGTGATCTTCCTGCTTTCGACCTCTCCCATTCTGGAACTACAGGCCTGCACAACCACACCTGGACTCTGGCCAGCTCAGACCACCCCGGAGGTGGGGCTGGCATGTCATGTGATGCCAGGGATGGATCGAACCGCAGTCCCTGCACTTGCCTAAGCTTGCCTAAGCAGGCACTTTAGTCCACCGAGCTATCTCGCTGACCCTATGTACCAACTTTGATTGAAACAGTGTTGCTTTTGACCAAGGTCTGAATTCTTTCATTCTGTTTGGGAGGCCCCTCAGCTGAATAGGTGCCATTCAGAAGAAACCTCTGAAATACTGAGAAATACCATCCACAGAGGGTGTGAGTGAAGTAAATGCCAGGAGCATTGCTTCAGAAATCCCTTTGCTCAGGGCCCTAGAACATGGTGCAGAAAATCCCACATTTCTATCCTAGCAAAAGAAACATGCTGGGCATTATAATAATAGCATCTGGAGGTCATGGGGACTCCACTTCCACTGTAGTTGTCTATAGATTACTCCCCAATGATTAACAGACACGTGTGTGTGTGTGTGTGTGTGTGTGTGTGTGTTTGCGCACATGTACACCTGTGTGTCCTGCTTTCTCTTTCCCCATCTCCTTCTTTCTCTTTCCTTTTCTGAAGTACAGGACATTTAGACCATATGATTTAAATCCTGGCCTCACAACTCACCACATACCCTTGGGTGATGGCCTTTAGCTTTCCAAACCTTGGTTTCTCTTAATAGTTCCAACAGTGGTGCATTGTATTAATAGTAGCTTGGTATTCAAAATTGTCTATCAAGGTAAGGTAGAGAGTTCAGCACACTGGCTGACCTCTAACAAAAGCTAGTGTTAGTGGTAGCCATAAGTACAGTATTTGTAATAGTCTATTTAGTAAAGATGCTACTAAGCTCACTTTAGAAGTCGAGGGCTCAAGAGACACAGTTTGGAAGCCACCGGTGCAGCCCCAGGAGCTCTGCCCCTTCTGCCCCTGCCTAGCCCTTCCCCCTTCTTTGCCTCTTCTAGTGTACTGCTGTGGGGTCTCTGCTGGTCCCCCGTTGGTCATTCAGGTCTTCACTGGAGACCCCCATTCAGTGACGTGGACCCTGTGCACATAGTCTTTGGTGTGACTCTCCCCTCCATTTATTTCTTCTCTCCAGTGCTTGTTCCCAACACACTTACTGTTTTATTTACTCAGTAAAATAGGCTTTCATTGTCTTTTTCTTCCACTATGTGAGGCCAGAAATTTGGGGTATTTTATTCCTTAGCACTAATTTTTTTCTCAGCAAATATTTAATGAATGATGACATGAATATGAAGAAAACAGTGTACACTCTGTAAATACTGTTTCTCATTTAATGGTGTGTTGGATATTGCTATTTATTTTTCAAATGAAAATAATATGCCATCTATTATATTTGTGTTTGACCCAAAGTCCTTTACAAATCATCTAAAATGAAATATTTTTATGTATCACCTATAACTAAAATGTAGAGGAATGTTTAAATATTAAAAAGATGAAATTATAAGGAGAATGGCTTCCACTGCAACCTGGTGTGTTCAGATCTGGCATGAGCCCAAGCGCATCACCAGTCCTGGAAACAGCAGGGAAGGAAAACCATACTGTGAGGGGGAGGCAAGGACACCGGCACTCACTTTTGACGGTGGCATTTTTGACATTAAATTTAAATACACACACACACACACACACACACACACACACACACACTAGTTAAGATAGACACACTACCAGTTGCTGTCAGTTCACTGAAAGGTCAGGTGTTTGCCTTTCCTGCTTGATCAGCTTTTCATGTGTCTACTCTGCAGTATGAGCAACTGCTTTAAAGATAACAATGTGTAATATACTAAACATTACTGCTGTCCTCCAATCTTGCTTTGAAATTTTATTTATTTGTTTGTTTATTGGGTTCCAGGAATCAAACTCATGACCTCATACTTCCCAGGCAGATGCTATGACACTGAGCTACAACTCCAGCCTTATTCTGAAATTTTATACCATTGCTTATTTTTCTTTCCTTTAAAAGAAAAAAAAAACTAAAAACTGAAATGAATCAAATAGAAAATGCAATTGCATTTGAAACTTAACAAAATGTAGTTTAATATGTAAGAGCATTTAAATTTAAAAACCCGTCCTGGGCGTGTTACCATTGTTGTCACTGCCACTCTGGTGGTGATTACTCTTAGGCGCTGATGTCCCACACGTGCAGCAGGAGGCCCTGCCTACTGTACCTGGGAGCCTCTCTCCACCGCCAGCCTGGCACGGATGACTTTCTCTCCCCTAGTTCTCTTTTCACATACCTGCCTTCCTGTCACCCATGCCTTGGCGTGAAGAAGGCTGAGGGAAGCTTCAGCTCCGAGGCCACCCATCACCTCAGCAAAGGGTCACAGAGCTGGATCTGCCCTGCAGCATGAGAACTCGCGGTGTCAGGTGGTCTGGCTGACTCGGTCCAGAGGCCTGAATGAGATTCATTAACCCAACCAATCCACATAGGCAGTGGCAGGCGTGAAGACTGCCCACCTGCGGGCAAGCAGGGCCCAAGGAACACCAGAACAGAGAGTTTGTCTGAGCCTCAACAGGAATTCCGTTTTCTCAGAGCAAGTGCCCTTTAGAGTGGCATATGAGAGGGGCAGGTTTAAAGATTAAAATCAAGAAGAACAAGAAGGGGTCGCACTGTTGACAAGACTGAGGAGGACTTGCATTGGGTGTTGGTCACCTATGTGTCCCAAGTAAGATATGCCAGGCAGGAAAAGTCTGCTGCTGGATTTTTTTTTAAAAAATTGTTTGGTATCGGGAATCTTCAGAACCTGCTGTCAGAATGATCCAGGTTCCTGTGGTCTGATGCCTCGTGTTCCCCCATCTGACTGAGCAATTTTGTAACCTCATTTGTGAGATGTTTTAAATTATTTCTCAAAAGGATATCTATTCACAGCTAAACGTGAGCTCTCAGGAGCTTCTGAGTCCTCTGACCTGTCAAGTCTGAGTCGCACTGTCTCTGTAAATAAAATGCAGGAAAGCTAAAACTTAATTGGAAGTTCCACTTATTGAATTTTCACAAATATGGAGCCAGAACAAGGGACTCCGAGAGTCTCTGAGGAGGGGCTCTCGGGAAGCGTGGCACTGGTGTCCTCACTGTGCAGCGGCCCCACAGCAGGGCCCCCAGTGATAGACCCACCGCCGTGACACAGCACCAAGACCGACTCTAGCGCTCAGGGGTCTCCCATGTTCTTGCCTGCTATCACTAACTCCCCCAGAGTGAAGCATGTCAGCGGATCGTAGGCACACTTCAACCTGGGGTTCCCCATGGGGACTTGCTGTCCTTTGTGTTAGAACTCAATGCTCCTGACCTCTCTGCTCCTTGGGCAGATACCAAGCACAGCAGGGTGGCTCCTGCCAACATCTTTACCAGATTTGCGCTCTGTTTTCTTGATCTAGAGAACTTCAGGGTGTGCGAGCTGGCCTGCCACACAGGATTTGGCCAAAACCACTTGGGGATACTTTCCTCTGAAGTGAATTAGAGATGTTTTGAATACATGTCTACTCCCAAGGCTGAGTTAAGTGCAGTGTCATTTGAGGACTGTTTTCAGCAGCAGTGACTGTTTCTAGCTAGTCACGCGGTGATTTCTTACTTCGTGGTGTGGGAATGGGCCAAACTCAGCTCCAGATGGTATTTAAAGGGTAACGTTTGGAGCTTTTATCTTTTATAGTTCTTACAGGTGAGAAAGCTGGTAAACATGAGACCTGAGTCTTACAAGTGACCAAATTGAATTCAGATTACTGCATTCTCAGCTTTATCAGAAACACGTTTTTCTTGCCACCAGAAGAGAGGACAAATGGCAGGAAACATAAAGCTGGTGCACTCCTATGCCTCGGCGTGCGGTTTATGGGAAGTAGCCTGCCATTGTTCTCAGGCTGTGAGAGGCCTCACTAGGCAAGAGCCTCTGAAGGTCCAGAAATAGCTGACGAGGTCCAACCTGTAGATGGTCTAGATGTAAATAACTTGATTTCTAAGTCATTTTTACAAGTCTGCCTTGAATGTTTTTCTGCTTAGAAAGTAGTAGGAAATTAAATTATAAATTCTAAGTACTTCTGCTTTTCTCAAGTTACTAAAAGGCTTTTTTGCTCCTTTAAAAACAATCTCAGGAAAGTGGGACACTGAGCCAGAAGCCAAGATTTGTCTTATAGCGTCCATGATGAATACACTGCTGTCGGAATGAAAGAGTTCTTAGAAAATGCCTCACCCTGAATTCCAGTTTCCCATAATCGCAGTGATCTTGTTCAAAGTCAAATGTAGAATCATCTTTTAATCTTTTAACATTTAAATCTGTCAATTTCTAAATTATATTTTATAAAATAAATGTGCACATTTTAAAAATCCAAGTATGGTACTGAAAACTAAGATTTGTTTGTTTACTTAGGATATGTATATATAAATATATTTTTTAACGGCCTAGAATCTGGAAAGCCTCTGTTGGTACAATTTGTCTTTCATCATAAGCTTTGGAACATTACATTCATCATTGGAATGCAATTTATTAGCAGCTTTTGGAGTCTGTGCTTATTTAAGTATCAAACAAGCTATTTGGCTTGTTTCCATCCATCTACACTCAGTACTTTGGGGCTGAGTCACTTGTACTTGTATTGATTATAACAGAACAGCCTGCAAGAAGAACAGCCCGCTTCTCTATGTGTTATTTCCCAAATACCTGACCCATTCTTTCCCTAGCTCCCATCCACTTTGATTAACTATTTTTGTTACAGAATCACAGTAGCTCCACGAAAAATGCATGCCATGAGATTTCAGAATTGTCCTTTTTGGTTATTTCATGAAATACTACTCATTCAAAACTGTTTAGGGGGAGGAGGGACAATGACAAGAGAGCCGTGATACACACTCTGACACATTCCAGACCTCCTTAGTGGACAACGCAGCATCTGCGCTCATTTCTTGGGGCTCCTGGGAGCATGTTGTCCTTTCTTCCAGTAATGTGGATTGGCCAGAGAAAAAGAGAAAGGGAAAGGCAGGCACCAGCCTGCTGGCTCCCGACAATCGTAAAATACCTTTTCACTGATGAACTGGTTCATCCTCAGTGTGTATTTTGAAAGAAGAAAAGTAGAAATAGGTTTTTTCTAAATTGCACATAGTAATATTTTTGCACTAAAGTCTTTGTTTATTTTTGACACTGGAAAACAAGGCAATTGAGTAATAGTTCATTGAATGAGTGGATACTTTCTTAGAGTCTTTTCTTCATGGCATATAAAATTACATAACAAAATCCTTCAAATATATATATATCACATTTCAGTAAACCAAACTCTGAGTAGCATTTAAAATCTCAAAGAACCTATAGTGAGGAGATTATGCACCTACAAAATGATAATTTACACAGTTGTGAGATCCTATAAAAAATATTATATATCCCAACTTTTCCATAGTGCCACAGAGCAACTGGAGAAAAGGAAAATTAGATACATGTTAAAATTTATGGTCAACAATTATTGAATGAAGTAAATAATCCTTCTTGTCCTAAGTAGTATCTATAGATTAAAGAAGCAATGTAGCGCACCCAATAAGGTTTCTAATGTCTTGCCTTATATACAGTACAGTCTCAGTGACATGAATGCCTTAGGCATGCACCAAATGAAAGCCAGCATGCGTTCTTGGGATCTTCCCTGTAGGTTGTATGACCTATCGTGAAACTTAGGATTCTAAACAGTAGAACTTCAAATGCAAGCACCTGGGCAGTGAACACCAGTCCATGGTACCAAGGATGACTGTGTAATGATTTCCTGAGAACAGCTAAGTGTGACCTCATTATCCATGACCTGGCAGTGGTTTTCCCTTAAAATACAGACACAATTAGCGCATGACCAACTTGTTCTTAAATTTTATAACCGATCTACTTAAGTCATGGTAAACTATGAAGTGATATTTCCCGGGAAAGGAGTGTGGACATGACTCCAGCAGCTTTGTTGGATGGCACCCTAAGCCAAGGGAAGCCCTGCCCCAGAGCTTGAGATGAATGTCAGAGATGCCATGAACCCAAACGTGGAACTCTGAGGAGCGTTTGTTTCCCCTTCATCCTTCGTAGTTTCTGCCTCCCAACTATTTGTTTAGATTTATCAGGTTTCACATGAATGTGCTCTGTAAGTGAAGTCTCAGGGACCAGAAATTTGGAGCAGCAATTTTAGGGAAGTTTTTAATTTGGAACCACCCATCCAAGATTTCCTCAATAAGAGAGGAGAGGGACTTGGTCTTCAACTATTAGGACTGATACAGCCAAATGCCGCAGCCTTCATAGTTTCTAAACAACAAGAAGTGTACTTCTTACAGTTCTGGAAAGAGGATGGCCCCACTGAAACGTGGGCAGACCCCCCTGTCTAGGGAATGCACACTGACTGACGCAGAGTGCAGGAGACCCGCAGGTCCCCTGGAATCTCTTTCATAAGGGGGCAATTCCATTTCTGACAACTCAGCCCTCATGACTTAATGATCTTCTCAAAGTTCCCACCTGCTAGTGCTATCAACTTGGGGATTATCATTCCAACATATGAACTGGGGGTGCAGGGACATAACCATTCAGACTGTAGCATATTTTTAGTGGACACTAAAATTGATAAAGATTATCTTACCTTTCCTTGAAATCAGAAAGCCTTTAATGGGGAGCTGAATCTCTCATAAAATCTTTATATATTCATAATTGAATAGAATAAATATTAACTGAGAAATATGGATATTAATCCAAAATGAACAACCCTATATAGGCCTGATAAATAATCCGATCAGCCTATTGTCTTCTAGGGTCTTCTATCTAAGAATGATCATCAATTAGATGTAATGCTCTAAAGCATATACTGTTAGAGGTGTGAAAGGGAAAGAGCAGAGCAATAAATTGTCAGGTGACTTCCCAACTGAGGACTACACTTTCCAGCTTCCTTGTATTTAAATGGAAAACAGACTGGCTCAAGACAAAAGCCATGTGTGTAGAAATAATTCCTGTCATTCTGGATAGTTAGTGATAAAGAGGGCCTTAGTCTCAGGATGAAAATGTTAGAGGTAGACAGAAGGCTGCTGACTGCAAAGGCCCACAGTGGTGGGTGTTATAGCCAAGTAATGTGAATTTATTTTATTAAGTCAATGGAATTTCACTCATCAGTTCTCATAGCTATCCTATATTTGACAAATCAGGAGGCAAATGAAAAGATCACAAAGATGAATATAAACTCTCTTCCTTGTTTCTACTCTTTATGCTAAAAGTTAGGATTTAGGCTGTGAGGGCTGGACTGAAGAAATGTGCGGGTTCATGGGTGGTTCTACACCTTCCTGAAGGCGGAGTTGCAGGGCTCTGGGCTAGCCCGCCCGTGAGCTCCATTCTCTGGTCTGCTCTGTCCTTCTTGTGTGCACTTCTGCTTGATTCCCCTTTCCTTTGTGAAGCTTAGTTCATAACCACTAAAGAGATCCTTTCCCTCTCAGGCCCATAGGAAGAAAAATCTATCCCAATCTTTGTTTGCCATTGCATACTGCCTAGTAAGAATACTTATTATATTATTTAAAGTAAATGAATGCATCATTTCTCAATATTGAAAAATTAATAGATAGAAAGAGGAATGAAAATCCAAATGTGGTGGGAGCACTAGGCAGGCACACTTATCCTCATGCCGTAAGACGATGCCCGCGGGGCAAGGGCCTTGCCGCAATGTGGATGTTCACAGAGTGCTTCGAATTATAGCAATCCGAGTCTTTCACATACCCAGAAAAATTAGGCCACTCATTTATAAGCAGAAAAGTAGAAAATTAGTCAGGAGTGCTACAGAGCCATGGCAATTTGGCTACATAATCTCCTATTTTCCACATTTGAGACTGCGTTTTCCACTCCTTTACTCCTTGGGATATTCTTACTCTGCCAATGGGAGTCTCCAACGTAGCAGAGGTCAGATAGTAAGCTTTATGCGTCAATCACACCTGAAAGTTGAATCCAGATTTGATTTACCCCTCTCCTGTGTCAGCTGCACAGTACCCCCGCTTGGTCGATCAGACGCAGTTGGGAGTTCAGTGGCCACAAGGAAAGGCGGTGGCCCCGGGTCCTGCTTCCGAAGCGTGGATGCCACGCTCATTCATGGAGCATCACACGCCAGCGTGTGCCCTGCTGGACCTTAGTCATTGTCACTTCCCCTACAGGGCTCTACAGATTTTTATGTGCATTAGAATTAGGAAGTTCCAGGGTCAGTGAGATAGCTCATTGGACTAAGGGCCTGCTTTGGCAAGCTTAGGGCCTGGGGTCCAAATCTTGGTCCGGCAAGCTGCACTGGCCCTGCCTCCAGGCACACTGAGCTGCGAATTGAGTCCAGTTGTGGCAGTGGACGCCTGTAATCTCAGCACTGGGGAGGCTGGAAACAGGAGGATCTGTGTGAGTTCAAGCTGTGTTGTGAGACCCTGCACCAAAAAAATAAAAAATAAATAAAATTAGGAAATTCCCAGGTATGTCTGTCCCCAAGGAAGTTATGCTCCTGTGTTTGCACAAATAACAAACTGTAATTTGAAAGACCAATTTGATACTTAAGTTTAGATAATTTAGAGAGTGTATGCAAGATACAGATATGAAAAAACTATGAATGAAGGTATCAAGGTTTCTTTCACTCATTTTAAAAGCAAAAGACTGCAAATTCTACTCCATGCAATTTGTTCCAATATTTTTATACATTCTTGAGAGAAAATTTTGAGTCGTTGTTCTTATCTCTAAATATGATACCTTTATAACTACATATACAACTGTTACTACATATATCCATATATATAGATAGATAGATAGATAGATAGATAGATAGATAGATAGATAGATAGATAGATAGATAGATATCTATATATATCCTAAAATTTCTGCTTAGCATATAGGAATAATATATTATTCTTGAGTTGCCCTCCTCTTAATAACATGAAGTAAAGAGTGCTAAAATTCACATATGGGAAGTGTCTCCAAAACAAGTAAGCTTTTGTGTATTTTCTTTTCATGAACAGGAATTAATTGCATCCTCATGGAAGGAACTAATAGTTTAAATTTTTCAATGCACAACTTATTTTATAATACAGCAGAAATAGGCAAAAACAATGAAAATCTGACTTGATTTTTAAAAAAGATTTCTTTTGCCAGTATGTAGAAGAACAAATCTGAAGAATTTCAACACCAAGGTTAATTTTTATTATATAATAAGTGCTCAAAAGAAAAGTTTGGAAAAGAAGAGCTCTTTTCCGGCCCTTTTATTTAGCTTAATGTTACAGTAACAACAAAAACTAAAACGAGGTGCACTGTCCCACAGGAAGGAGCTCTCGTAAAGACAGCGAGCTCACCCGCATCCATCGCACCCCCGCGTTGGCGCTGCGCCTTGGGTCGCGCCAGGCTTCCACCGCATGCCTGTGCTCTGAGGCCCTTGGCACGTGGCCCGTAACAGATCACTCCGCGCTGAGAGTTGGCGCAGAACATTTCCGCCCACGAGCAGAAGTTGTTTTCATTATTTCTTCTTCATCGCCATCCCCCACCCTGCACACAGTTCCATAAAACTTCATCTGGTTGCTTTTAAGCTTGGATTTCTGAAGTCAAAGTGAACTGCAAGAAAGCGATGTGGAGACAATGCACCCTTTGTCCATCTGGGTGAACTTGTGTTTGGCATTTTCTAAGAAGGAACCACACTATTCAGTTGAGAGTACTTAGAATCAGAGTGAAAACTAATTTCAGAAGACTCCTTAGTCATTGCTTCTAGTAATGAAGTTAAAAGGAATTAACTGAGAGTGAGAGTGATCTTATGCACTTATTCCCATTTGTTCTATATTACTATATAACTATTCAGAGAAACAGCTCTTCACAGCACTTTTCCATAGTTTCATATCAGTTTATTTTACAGCTTTTTTGATGCATGATTTACATATATTAAAATCAGCCCATTTTAAGTATGCAGCTCTATGAGTTTTGGTGAATATAAATGTCTACAGACAAGCAACGCCCGACAGCCACAATCAGCTTGCAGAGCACCCTCATTGCTGCAGCTATCTTCTTGTCCACCCCCACCTCGGCCCCACCCAGCCCAAGCTACTGTGGACCTGCTTTTTCTCACTATAGCTCCTCCCTTTCCAGAATTTTCTATAAGTAAACTCAGATGATATACAATATTTTATGTTTATGTATAACTCATTTCACATACCCTGGTATTCCTGAGGGTCAGCTTTCTCTTGCACATGTTGGCAATCTCTTCCTCCTTAGCACTGGAGAGCATTCCAGTGTGTAGAGATGCCAGTCTTTCTTAGCCCATTAATGCTGCATATGCATTTGGGCTCCTTCTGGCCTGGGGACTGTTTTGGAGAGAACTTCTATAACACTTTTCACAGATACATTATATATAGATATAGATATATAATTTTATTGAGAAACAAATAGCACTGAGACAGTTTCAAAACTGATTAGTAGGACAGTTTCCACAATTAATACATTGCATATTGTTGTCTTCTTAGTGGTTATTCATAGTAGAAGATGCAGACATGATATCCTGTCCACAAACACTATTAAAACAAATCTTTCTATTCATTGAATTAAGAGAATGTGGCTGTATATCTATCCTAACTATTTTGAATATACAGATACAAAATGGTCTTTCATTTGTATCCCTTTTTTTGTGTTTAGTTTTGTCAGAGAAGGGAATTCCATTGCCATCCAAATGTTGTAGGTGCATGAATTCAGCAAAATATTCCAATATAGTCCAGTAGTCTATAATAGTAGTGGCTTATCCGTAGGACTGGCAATGTCATAAGTTGTTGACTTGAGCCCTTTAAAGCTCAGCATATTAATATGGCTTTACTTTTCATATTTTGTGGTTGTACTTTTCTGCTGGATGGTTAAAGCAAGACCTATATAACAAGAATTGTAGCTTTTGTATCTGATACAGTCAGTCAAATCCCCTCAGGATTTATCCTGAGACTCTGTACCACGTCTATAGATCCTTTGTCAGTGTCAGCCTTGTGGATGAGTCATGGCCATTGCTTGACCAATCTGCTCTCTGTGAAAGCCTGAGAGAACATTTTCTTTCCACGTGACTCTCCTTAGGCATACTCTACATCATCAGTCACATTCCTCCGTGGCCCCATAATCTGGTTTTGGTTTCCCCAGGGTGAATCCCTGGATTACTGTGCTTATAAAATGAATGCCAACCCTTGAAGGCACCACCGAGCCGTATTCTGAGGCAGGCACACCATTGTACATTTCCTCCAGTGCTGCGTGACACTTCCAGTTTCTCTACTACTAAAGTGCTACTAAACACTTTTTCTCTTATTTTCATATGGGTGTGTACTAATATCTTACTGTGTTTATTTGCTATTTCTACATGCTTCGATGATGTTTTCAGGCCTATCCCCCTTTCTTATAGTGCATGTTCTTTACTATTAGCTTTAAAATTTTGTTATGTTTTTTGGAAGAGATTTTGGCCCAGTATGTTTATCAAATGTTTGCTCTCGATGTGTGTTTGCCTACTTTGGTTTTGGTTTTTGATGCTAAAGATCTAGTCCAGTCCCTTACTCATGTTAGACATACACGGTACCACTGGGCTGCAATCTCAGTGCTTTTATATATTTTTTAATTTTAATTTTTTTTTTTTTTTTTTTTTGCAGAACCAGGG
>PVKA01014837.1:0-51421 GCA_004027165.1 Ctenomys sociabilis | reverse complement strand
AAAAAAAAAAAAAAAAAAAAAAAAAAAAAAGAAAATGGCATGAGTACCATAAACAAACCTATTTACAAAAATAATAGCAGCAGAGCCAGATGTGGTGGTGCTCTCTTATAATCTCAGCACCCAGGAGGCTGAGGCAGGAGGATTATTCTGAGTTTGAGGCCAACAGTTTGAGGCTACATAGTGAGTTCAAAGCCAACCCGAACCTTATCTTTTTTATTTATTTTTATGTATATAGTACAGAGTTTACAGGTATCACTACACAGATTGGACTGCTAGTGATCCTCCTGTTTTTAGCCTCCCAAGTGCTGGGATTACAGGTGCACGCCACCATGCCCAGTTTCAATCGCTGTCTCAGCACATCTGGGGTGGGGCCAGCACAGTGGCAAGCCTGAGGTCGAACCAGGTCCTTGTGTCTGCTGAAGCAGGTGCTTAATCTGCTGAGCTATCTGGCCAGCCCTGCAAGAACTTACCTAAGGAAAAATAATAGTAGCAAACTTTCCAAATACGAGAAAACTATGTTCTCTATAACATAATATAGAGAAGTATAAAAGAAATTCTCCATGACATATCCTATTTAAAATTCAAGAATTTTAATAGAAAGACAGAAGCTTAAAAATTGTTAGAGAAAAGTAACAAGTTGCCTACATAAGAAATCCAGTAGAATTACACCAGGCTTCTCAATGCAAACCTTAAAGGCCAGAAGATCTTGGAGTGGAATGTTTTAAGCCCTAAAGAAAATAATTTCCAACCCTGAATAATATATTCTGGAAAACTATCTTTCAAAATTGATGTAATAAGTTAAACAATACCTTCAACAATCAACGAGTCACAGAAGAAATTAATTCCTAGAATTAAATGATACTGTATCATTTAATTCCATGACATCATTCCATGACAGAATAAGATCATTCCATGACAGAATAAGAAATTCATGACCCCTAAACCTGTGCTCCAAAAAGATTCTCAGGAACATATTTGAAAGAGTCAAGCTAACAATGCCAAAAAGTCTAATGGGATGAATATACCAGGAAGCATGAGTAGTTAAATAAAAGGGGAAAAAAGGAAACAGTAACAGGAAATAATGCCATGACAAGAACAAGTCAATCTCTTGGTAATAACTCTGTTATTACTCATTCTCAGTGAATGGTCTTATCTTTCTACTCAAAGCACACAGACTGAGATTGGATCAAAACAAGCAAAATCCAAGTGCATGCTGCATTCAAGAAATATTTTTAAGCAAAAAAGACACTTGGGCTAAAGATCAAAAGGTGCAGAACAATATTACATACAATGGGAATCTGAAAATCAGCCACAATAGCTATCCTATTTTCAGACAAAGTAAAATCAAAGCCAAAACTGATCAGAAGCAGTAAAGAAGGTAGTTACATATTGGTTAAAAAAAACTATTCAACAAGAGGAGATAATAATTATAAATACATATACACATAATACTGGTGTCCCCAGCTTAATAAGACAAAGGGTACTGAACATAAAGCAAATAAACATGAACACAGTTGTAGTGGAGGATCTCAATACCTCATCATCACAAACAGATCAACTAGAAAAAAAAAATCAATTTGTTCAACCTTAGAACAAATGCACTTAATAGGTATCTACAGAGTGTCCCACCCAACAATAGAATACACATTCTTCTCAGCAGCACTTGGACCCTTTTCCAAAATAGACCACATAACCCATAAGGATGTTTAAGTAGCTATAAATGAAGCAAAATTTGCCCACGCATATGGCCAGATCATGGGGCAATGGAATTTGAAATCAACAGCAAAAGAAACCACAGGAATTATGCATACACATGGAAGTTAAACAATACCTTCAACAATCAACGAGTCACAGAAGAAATCATGGAAGAAATTAATTCCTAGAATTAAATGATAATGTAGTACTCAAATAGTCAATTTGTTCTCAAAATATTAGCTAGAGAAATCAGCCAGAGAAAGAACTATAGTTAAAAGCACAGAGCTCTGAATGTGATCAAGCGTACAGCAGAAAATGGAAAGCTATCCCTTGTCCCTGGGTGGCATAGCCAATATTGTCAAAATGGCCCTATTCCATGATACAAATCAAAATACCAAGAGAATTCCTTACAAAACTAGAAATGGCAATCCTAAAAGTTCACATGGAGCTAGGAGAGACCCAGAGTAGAAAAACATAATCCTAGGCAAAGAAAGAAAAAAAAAAAAAAAGATAAAAAGAAAACGCAAAGCAGGGCTCATCACAGTCCCAGATTTCAAGTTATATTACCTAGCTATGGTGATTAAAAAATGATAAAAACAGCATAGTATTTGCACAAAAAAGACACAGGAGTCCATAGAACAGAGGAGAGGGTACAAAAATAACCTCGGGCGCATTCAGGCGTCTGATCTTTGACGAAGGGGCCAAAAATAGTCACTGGAGAAATGACAGCCTCTTTAACAAATGGTGCTGGCAAAATTAGCTGTGCAGATGAAGACTGACTCTCCCATCTCATCATGAACTAAACTAAAATCAAAATGGATCAGAACCCTAAATGTTCAGAAATAAACAATCTGCTGAAATATAACAGGTAAGATTCTTGAAAACATAAGTGTAGACAAGGGCTTCCTGAACGTAAGACCAATTATAACAAGAAACAACATCAAAAATCAACAAATGGGATTATTACAAATTTTTAAAATGTCTACACAACCAAAGGAAGCAACCAGCAGAATGAAGAGACAATCTACAAAATGGGAAATATTTTTTTCTAGTTACTCCTCAGACAGAGACCTAATATCTGGAGTATATAAAGAACTCAAAAAACAAGACGCCCCCCCCCACAAAAAGATCCAATACAAAAATGGGCATCTGAAATGAATAGACACTTTTCAGAAGTACCAATGGCTAATACACGTAAAACGCTCAAAATCTCTGGCCAATAAAAATGCAAATTAAAATAACATTGAGATTTGCAAAAGAATGGCAATCATCAAAGAAATCAAGTGAGAACAAACTCTTCTCCATTGTTGATAGGAGGATAAACTGGTGCAGTCACTGTGCTTATCAGAATGGAGTTACTTTAAAAACTAAAATTAGAAATTCCACTCAACCCAGATATTCCCCTTTTAGGTTTCTCTCAAAGAGTTAAAGACATATATTATAGTAATATATACACTTCTAGGTTTATAGCAGCACAACTCATAATAGTTAAATCTTGGAAGAGGACTATCCATCAAAAGATAGATGATTAAGAATATGGTTATTTATAAATAAGAGAATATTACTTTACCAAGGCCTGGTCAAATAGCTCAATGGAGCAAAGTGCCTGATTAGGCAGAGCGTAGGGACTGGGATTCAATCCCCAGCATACCCTGCTCCCAGGGTGCACTGAGACAGGGATTGAGACTGGGCATGGTAGCACACGCCTGTAATCCCAATATTTGGGAGGCTGTAAACAGAATCACTACTAGTCCGATCTACATAATGAGACCCTATGCACCCTGTATACTCTGTCCTAAATACCAAAAAAGAATATTACTTTGCCATAAAGAAGGATAAACTTGAACCATATGTAGAAAAATGGATGAACCTTCAGGCCATAATGTTAAGTGAAATAAATCAGACCCATAAACTTATATATTACACATTTCTTATACAAAAAATTCAAAATATAAAGAGCAGAAGAAAAGATAATAGGAAACAAGGACATTGATTTCTGCAGAGGGGAAGAGAAGGAAAAGATAGAGGCGGAGGGGGAGAAGGGAAAGGGAGTAAAAAGGATTAAGATGTGTTACAGGCGCACTAACTCCCTACCATGAATGCAATCACTGTTCACTGCACGCATGTAGTACTACTTGGACTCCGACCTCCAGCAGGGCAGCGACCACTTCCGCTCGCGTTCCTGGGGTGGGAGGTGTAATATTGCCAGGCAGCTGCAATTGTACGACTGTGGAAAAAGATGTTGGCAGACAGAGCGCAGTCTTACGCAGGAGCCTATCTAAAGCCCCATCACATGCGTCCCAGATAGTGCTGCTGTCCCCTGTTCCCTGCCCCCTGCCCCAGAGCAGTCCCCAGAAGCGTCTCTGAGGCTTTCCAGACCCCCTTTCAGGGTGTTTTTTTTTTTTTTCTGCAGCTTGTGCTTGACTCTGTGGCTCACGGCATTCGCAGCGTGGAGCAGAAACTCACTTGGAGACAGTGCAGGAGTAGAATTTGTTTCCACTTCCATGACTTTGGGAGTGAACTGGATGATCAGATGATATGTCTTCAAGATCTACTTATTTAATGCTTCTTCTTTGGTGACATTAAATTGGTCCTTCAAACTCATTTCCTTAGTATTCCAAGGAAGACAGAACAGCTACAGATAACTACATTGCGGGTTTTCTGCCTGAGGACAGACAGGGTAATAAAGAACTCCAGGCAGTCAGCAGAGGCAGAGGCAGCCTGAGACTTGACTCCTAATCACAGGGCATTTACAATAAAGCCCTGGGTTAATTCACAGACAAATGGCAGCATTAGTTGGTCAGATAGCTTAAGGATATGTAAGGAACAACTTACTGTTCATGGGTGATATTAGCCCTTCTATTTTTATTTACCTGATGGAAAGTGTCTGGCATACTCACAAAAGACTAAATTCTGTGGCATTTGTTCCTGAGACAATTTGGGACAGAATAACAAGTACAGGAGGCAAAGAATTTTCCCATGGTTCTGATAAACATTCTACCCAAAATCAGAAGCTTGTCATAACTAGTACCAGAATTTATTGTCTTTCCCCCTCCCTCCCCTCCCCCTTCCTTCTCCCTACCTCCCCCTCTCTCTTCCCCTGCCCCTTCCCTCTGTGTTCCTCTTCCCACCAGCAGGGACTTTCTAGGGTTTCTAGATAATCTTTCTGCCATTCACCCATCCAGATGAGATGTCTGCTGACCCAAACTATCCCTTCTTCATTTTGTGAGCTTTCCCACTATGAAGTTTGCTCTGTAACCATATCCATTCTCCTACCTCCATTCACTCCCACTCTTTTTTCTGGTCCCTCTGTTTTTCCATTTTCTCACGTTTTTTTTCTATTTCCCTACCTACTGCTAAGAGTCTACCATCTTGCCCAACCTCACCTTAAAGGATGAATTTAGATAGATGAAAGTGCACTACAAAGGTAGAATATGAAGTTAGATGTTATTAACATTGAAGAACTTTATTCTTGTGTGAAAGATAGTATTTTATTTTGTTCAAATATATATTCATCTAAATCTTCCAATTTTTTTTTTTTTTTTTAAATCAGGGACCTGGCCAAGATCCTCTACTGCGTTTGTGAGGGCACAGCAAAGGGCTGAAATAAGAAACAGAGACAAGCGTAGTAATGCATGAAGGGGGCTGGAAGTCATGCCTCAGGATGGGCAAAGACGAAGACACGCGCAGCCAGCTGCTATCTGTTGAGTGGATACAGTGTTAGGAGGGGCTGGAGGAAGACGGGAGGCCACAGAAGGCTGGATAATTATCCTGGGCTGACTCAGGAGGTCGGTGGTGATCTCATGCTAAGAAGGATCTTTCCCTGCTTTAATCTTAGTGGTCTTCATTTAGTCTTGGTGGGAGAGGGTGGGCCATCCCTAAAGAGTTAATGGGACATCTCAAAAGGGCAAGACCCATAATCCCAAACCTCCACTTATCCTTAGGGATATGCAAAATTAGCCATTGTGAATTTGTGGACCCCAACAGTTTTTTTTTTTTTTTGTATTAGTACAAGGTCTATAGGGTTTCATTACACAGATTGGATTCGTAGTGATTCTCCTGTTTTCAGCTTCTCAAGCTCTGGGATTACAGGTGCGCACCACCATGCCCATCTCAGTTGCCATCTCAGCGTGCCCTGGAAGTGGGGCTGGCATGGCACGTGGAGGAGCAAACCCTGGCCCCTGTTCCTGCCTAAGCAGATGTTTTAGTCCACTGGGCTCTCTTGCTGGCCCTCTAATGGTTTGTAAACAATATGTATTTAAAATTTTGATTTTCCAGGTAAAACAAATCAAATATTCTCTGTGTTGCAAGAGAACTTTGGAACTGGAGTGAAAAATGAAGGTATATAGAAATAATTAGCAAAGCTCACAATCGAGAAGTACTAATAGCTGCAAATAATACGATCACTAGCGATTCTTAACAGCACAGACTGTCACTTTGCACTTTCTTTTGTGCTGAATTATGGCACAGAAGTGAACTGTTAATTACAAAAGGCTGAGAGGAAGTATTCCCAGTGTTGACCTGTGTGAGAACTCTTCTTCACTCCTCTTTGGCAGGTGCTGCCCCACAACAGCACAAGCTGTGTCCGTGGGGTTGAAAGAGTTCTCAAAGTACTCAGTTTAGTTCATGAGGAGAGCGCTCCCAACTTATCCTGGATGATTTTATGGAGTCAGATTTCTGCTTCCAGGCAAAGAAAAATCAGAATAAATAAGATAGAAATATCAGCATAGAAGCGCTGGGCATGGTGGCGCAGGCCTGTAATCCCAGCACTTGGGAGGCTGAGGCAGGAGGATTGTTGTGAGTTCGAGACCAGCCTGAGCTACAAAGTGAGCTTAAGGCCAGCCTGAACTGCACAGTGAGATCCTGTCTCAAAAAGACAAAAAAAAAAAAAAAAAAAAAAAAGAAAAAGAAAAAAAGAAATATCAGCATAGAGAGAACACTCCTTTGCTGGAGCGTATTTTCATCTGCTTGAGTCAGTGCTCTCTGCAGTTCACAGAGCAGCCCCCTTTGTCTGTGAGATCCTCGATGAGTTCCTGAAATCCCACACAATGATCAACCTTACATATAATGTCTTTCCTCATATATACGTCCAACAGTGTGGAATAATTTTAGATGTATAGAAAATTGCAAAAACAGTTTCTATGTCCTGTACATCAGCTCTGCTAGTGTTAGCATCTTACAGAACCACGGTGTATTTGTCAAAACTAAGAGGTTAACCCGAGGATTCTATTAGCTGCAGATTTTATTTAGCTTTCACTGCATCTCCCCTACTGTGCTTCTCTGTTCTGAGGTGCAGGTGGCATGCCACGTTGCATAGGGCTGTTGTACATCCTTACTGACCTGTGGGCTTGGAAATCTCTCTTAGTCTTTTCTTGTTTGTCATGACCTTGATGATTTAGAAGAGTACTTGGCATTTCGTAGGCACTCGTTGAGCTTTTTGTTTGTCTGACAAACATGGTCATAGAAAATCTAGAGTTACCGCTGCTGATGCTCACCTTGATCCCTTAGCTGAAGTAATATCTCCCAGGTGTCTCCAGTGTAAAGGTGCTCTAACTCCTCTCCCTTGGCCATAGTCGACCTTTTGAGAACAAATGACCAAGTCATAGCAGAGAGGAAGGAGTTCCACACAAGTTATTGAGAGTTCTTGTTAAGAGGACTTGTCTCTTCTCTTAAGTTTATTTCACTTATGAACATCAACATAGACCCATGATATTCATATTATACTTTGAGTCATTACCCAATGTTCTGTTATTTAATTACTGAAACTGTTCCAAATTTATTCATTGGGAGCTCTTTCAGGCTTGTCTCTGTGTTCCTGTGAGTTCTCTCCTTATTTTTTTTTTTTAATTAGTTTTTGAGTATTTCCTTCTTTCCTGGCACTGAGCAATACTCCAGACTCATCCTGCACTTTTGCTGCTTTGTAATCTGCCATGTATTAAGCTCTGCTTCCTTTGATTGAAGAATTCCTCCATCTGCTTCACACAATCCTAGAAGATTTCTCTGTATAGTATTGCTTTTAGAGGAAACTCTGGCACAAGTGAATCGACTTTGGGCCTAGAGCAGTGATGGAAAACTTATGGCATGCTTGCTGTGTTTTTAGACAAAATACGTTTTATGTAAGAGCTGTTTTCTTTTTTTTGGCAGAACCAGGGACTGAACTCAGGCCTTTGTGTTTGCCAGAGAAGCGCTTATTCCACTAAGCCATCTCCCCAGCCCCAAGAACTGTTTTCATTTAACCTAAAACCTCAGTACTCAGGTTTAATTGCAGTGTTGACATTGCAATAAATAAGTGGGTTTTGGGTTGCAGTGGTATTCAGTCTGTGGAAGATTCACCATTGCTAGTTTAGAGGATCAGAGGACAAATTATCTATGGTCCCACAAGGGATTTCAGGGCATCGATTCAGAGAGTATGATATTGTGTGTGAGATGACAAGGTTCCACTTATTGGTCTTGCAGAATTGAGGGAGAGTAATGCAAATCTTTTTGCCCAGTTTCCCAACAACAAATGGGATGCCTGACTCCCATATATCTCAGTCAGATAGTTTTTAAAAAATCTGTGATTGTTAGTCTTCCCAAATTAAACTTAATGCCTCTATTGTTAACAGTTATTTCAGGTAGAAATCACTTTTTTTCAGTCATAAATCATTGTTGGAAGTTGTGTCTGTGAAGTTATAACGAGGATAGACCGGAGATGCCTGGTGAAGATTGTGCATTAGGGGAAAATTGAGTATTGGCGTAAGAGCTGTGTAGTGTTAGTGGCAGAGTGATGATATGGAAGAAAAGTTGCTCACTGGTGATATGGTCAAAACTTTATTTAAATGTTTAAAAAGTTTACAATTTTTATAGAAGAACAGCCTGTTGAGCACTGTTTTGGTTTATTTGCACAGTTGTAGAAAACTCAAAGGAATAATTACTACCCATTCTCCTCTCTGCTTTACACACACACACACACACACACACACACACACACCCCTATAAGTCTTTATATCCTTCCCCATTCATTGTGCATTATCTCTATGTGCTCTTGCCCCTAGAAATAATTAGCAGTTATTGAAGAAGAGGGTTTAAAATCTGAAGAATAAGGATGTACACTGATTGTCTGAAAGGGGAGGGAGGTTATACATGATCAAGAAGAAATGAACTAGGATTCAGTGCTTAGAAATGAGATTCTTGGGTTTGGGAGATAGCTCAGTAGAATAAGCACTTGCCTGGCAAGCACACAGTCCTGGGTTCAATCCCCAGTACCGCAAAAAAAAAAAAAAAAAAAAAAAAAGACATTCTTGAGCTCTAGGAATTTCAGTAGGTGGAGGCATAGGTTAGCAGAGGGTGTCCATCTATCAGCTTGTAGACAGGTAGTAAGTCCTAGCTGAAGGCCCACGAAGAGGGGGCCCCCCTGCAGAGTGCCTGAGCTGTGAGCAAAGAAAGAATAATAAAATATCATCCAGAAACTGAAAGCTTCACATGGGATGCCTCCAATTTTCTGAGGGGAAGGAACCTTGAAAATGACAAGCTTATATCAGCCTTGGTGATGATGGATGTGAAGCAGAATTGCTTTGAATAGGAAAGCGAGGAGAAGTTATAGCATCTGAATTGGACGAATGACTTTCATGATTCACAGGACTCAGAGTTGTGCTGAGTTGTGCTGGCTACGATTTATTGTTGTGAAAGGATACCAAGGACAATCTATAAAGGGAAAAAGAGCATGGGACAGAGTTCAAGGAGACTTAGGCACAGGCTTCCAAGGCCTCTTAGTGGAGTCACACAAGATGACCTTAATTCCTCCAGCAATGAGTTGTAGCAACACTTACAATATTGTAAACATTTCTCAGTGTCCAGAGTTTTTATTGGAAGTTGATTATATAGGGTGGCCTCTTCTGGCACACTCCCAAATTCCTAACTCCCTTTATGAAGGCATGTTCTCCTCATAAACCACATTGTGCAAATAGTTTAGAATCTGGGAGTCACTCTTGTCAGTTAGTAGGGTGAATCAATTAGTGGTAAGAATCTCCTCCAAATCTAAATTCTCTGACACCAGCCAAAGGCCAGTCTTGTAAGGAGGGCTTCTGAGAGATGGCATCATAGTAACTCATTCTATATGGCATTGGATTCTATGTGGGTTAAGACAAGTGGATTCAAGAACCCTGAAACTATCCTGTCTCTCTGTAAGAACAGATGTACACCACTGAGGTGTCACTGGTCATTTATCTTCACTATACCTGCAGGATTTTTAATTTGTGGAAGTGACTGAGTGACAGAACAAAGAGGCTAATGTGACTGGGAGAAGAAATGTAACTCGCAGTGCTCAAGAGAAAGGGAATATACCATGCAACAGAGATATGTCAAGAAGCACTGCCACATTTTGTCAAAATGCAGAAAAATTGAAGGACAGTATAACAGGAAGGACAAGGTAGAACATGGGAACTGCCTACAATTAGCTAGTCTGAATAATGCTGTAAGAGTCTGGGAATGGTCTCTAATTGTCTTGCACTGCAGTTCAGTCTCAGGTCCCTGACACCACATAATGCTCCAGCCCCACCTCCAGGGAGGGCTGAGCCAGCCACACACAAAAGATAAATAAACAGATAAATACAATAGTTGCACTATTAATTTCTCTCAGCTTATTGAAAAGATATGTCTGAAAGGATGTATAAACTGTGGTACAGGTTTCAGGATAAATCCTGATGGGATTTGACTGACTCTTTCTTTTTTTATTTTTTTATGAGCAGAATATATTTATTGAGGGAAAGAAAGCTCCTGTCTGACAGAGGGATAGGAGGGGGCCCCGAACGGGTTGTTCGCCCGGGAAGCTGTCTCTTCCAGGGACTTTTATAGTGTGAAACCATGCAGAGCTAAGGTGGAGAGAATGGGAACTCGCGTAGGTGGGTGTGGGGTGGGACAGAAATATGGTCAACCAATGGGATTATAAGCACCATTGCTCAGGTAAAGTTGATTACCAAATGGAGAAGTGAGTCATGGAGTAAGTGGGCATGAATATGGGACAGGATCTCTTCTTGTTGGGAGTTGGGCTCGTGACTCCCTTGGGCTCTTTCAAGGTGATTGGTACCTATTTAGAATATCAATCCCGGTTCTAATCTTCAGAGAGGTCAGCATTTGTTTGGCCTTTAGGGCTGGCTCACAGCAGGAGCATCCATCACCCCCCCCCACCCCCGCAGTTGTAAGGTATCTTCATCTTCTGTGTTATCGCCTTTGAGGGCCTGGCCCTGTCTGACTGCCTATAATATTTCTAACTAATTTGTTTTTTTTTATTTTTTAATTTATTTATTTGTATTTTAACTTGAAAAGTGAAAAATAGAAGCAAAAACAAAGAGAAAAAATGACATAAACAAGGTAACATACAATAATATATATGTTGCAGATTTTCAGATTAGCAGTCCACAATAGTAATGGGTTATCCACAGAAGTTGTTGACTTGAGCCTTTCACAGCTCATTATATTAATATGACTTTACTTTATATACCTCCATTTTTATACTGTTCTGCTGGATGGGTAAGACCAAGTTAAAGCAAGACCTATATAACAAAAAATGTAACTTTTGTATCAGATAAGTTCAGTCAGGTAACCTCAGGGTTTATCCTGTAACCCTGTACCGCACTTTGTAGATCCCTTGTCAGTGTCAACCTTGTGGATGAGTCATGACCATTGCTTGACCAATTTGCTCTTTGTAGAAGCCTGAGAGAAAGTTTTCTCTCCATGTGACTCTCCTTAGGCACACGATACATCATCGATTGCATTCCTCCGTGGCCCCATAATCTCCTTGATCAGAAAATTTAGGGCACTATTGAGTTCCATGATGTTACATTACAAATTCTCCTATGTCCTATGTCTTCACTGACCTTGAAAGGCAAGGGCCAAAATGTTGGCTGACCTTGCAGCCTTTTTTTTTTTCTCCAGTTTTTGGTCTGCAAACTTAGGTTGTTAACCCTCCAGAAGAGAAGTTTGTTATTACCCTGCAACATATGCAGTTCAGTTTACCCACACTATTAGTCTAAATATCAGACATCATAGGCATAAAATGGAACATGTATTTTCCATCAAGTATTGAGATACTAAACTCTAAGTCTGTACAGAATATGAAGAAGAAAAAAAATTTTAAAAAATAGGAATGAACACTTACATATATTTACATAGATATTTAGAAATCCATCCATATACATCATAGTAGCATTGTAGCATGACTGTCTTGTGACTTTTTTTGTGACTCACTTTGTCAGATATACAAGTTACATTTCTTGTTATATAGGTCTTGCCATCCAGCAGAAAAGTATAAAATCGAGGTATAAAAAGTAAAGCCATATTAATAGGCTGAACTGTAAAAGGCTCAACTCCACAACTTCTGACTTTGCCGGTCCTATGGATAACCCACTACTGCTATGGACTACTGGACTATATTGTAATATTTTGATGGATGCACACACCTATAATATTTAAATGACAGTGGAATACCCATCTCTGACAAAACTAAACAAAACAGGGCATACAAATGGAGGATTACAATGGAGTACCCATCTTTGACAGGTCTAGACAAAAAAAGGGGTATACAGAGGAAGAATCATGATGTGTGTGTATAAATGGTACAGTTAGGATAAATATGCCGTGCTTCTGCATAATTCTATGAGAAGCAAGATTTGCACTAATAGTAGTTGGACAAGATATTATGTTGGCTTCTAGTACTATGGGCAACCACTAGGAAAATAACAAGGTAGAAAGTATTAATTATTGAATCTATGATATAATTCAGGTATAAAAAATAAGATAAGTAAACAGCTACACTCTCATAATTTACTGATAAGAGACATTTGCTATAATAATGTCTGTAAGTATAATATCATGTATGCGCCTTGTATGATACCAAAACATTATGAAAAGTTTGCAATGTATTTTTTGAAAAAAATTATAATTAATTATATGTAAAAAATTTTAAAAAGATGTTTGATATTCAGACAGATAGTGAGATTAAACTCAACAGCCTAAGTTGTAAGGTAATAACAATAAGTTTCTCTTCTGGAGAGTTAACAACCTAAGTTTACAGACCAAAAATTAGAGAAAAAGGACTACAAGGACAGCCAACATTTTGTCCCTAGCCTTTCAAGGTCAGTGAAGACTCAGGACATAGGAGGACCTGTATTATAACATCTTGTAACTCAGTTGTGTCCCAAATTTTCTGATCAAGGAAATTATGCGACCACAGAGGAAAGTGATCAGTGATGTAGAGTGTGCCTAAGGAGAGTCACATGGAGAGAAAACATTCTGTCAGGCTTTCACAGAAAGCAAATTTGTCACGCAATGACTGTAACTCATCCACATGGCTGACACTGACAAAGGATCTACAAAGTGCGGTACAGGGTTACAGGATAAAGCCTGAGGGTATTTGACTGAACTTATCAAATACAAAAGTTACATTTCCTGTTATATAGGTCTTGTTTTATCTTGGTCTTAACCATCCAACAGAAAAGAATAAAAACTCAGTATAAAAAGTAAAGCCATATTAATAGGATGAGCTGTAAAAGGCTCAAGTCAACAACTTCTGCATTGAGAGTCTTATGGAAAACCCATGGACTACTGGACTATTTTGGAATATGTTGCTGAATTCACACACCTATAATATTTAAATGACAGTGGAATATGCTTATCTGACAAAACTAAACAAAAAAAGATGATACAAATGAAAAAAAATGAAGGATCATTTTGTATCTGTAATTCAAAATAGTTAGGATAGATATACAGATACTTTCCCTTAATTCAATGAATAGAAAGATTTGTACTACTAGTGTTTGTGGACAGGATATCATGTCTGCATCTTGTACTATGAATAACCACTAAGAAGACAACAATATACAATGTATGTATTACTGAAACTGTCTGACTAATCGGTTTTGAAACTGTCTCATTGCTATTTGTTTCACAATAAAATTATTTTAAAAAGGTATGTCTGTTCTAATATTGTTTTGACAATTAAATGCTGATATCCAATATTCTGAGTAACTAATGTAAAGATAACAATATGCAATGTATTAACCACTGTTACCCTCTTATCATATTATTTTGGAATTTTAGTTTTTGCTTTTTGTTTGTTTGTTACTTTTTATTTGTTTCTTTTTCTTTAAAATAACTTTTTAAAAAAATAATAAATGTAGAGACAATTTAATGCCACTCCTTCTTAAACTCTACAATGAAATTGAAAGGGATGCAGTTCTCCCAAACTCATTCCTGGAGGCAAGTATTACTCTGATATGAAAACCAGAGAAAGACTCAACCAAAAAAAGAGAACTACTAGCCAATCTCTATTAAATATAGATGCAAAAGTCTTCAATAAGATACTGGCACACAGGGGCTGGCAAGATAGCTCAGTGGACTGAAGTGTGTGCCTGTTTAGGCAAACTTAGGCAAGCTCAGGGACTACAGTTGGATCCCTAGCACCATATGCTTCGCCAGCCCCACCCCCAGGGTGAGCTGAGCCAGTCAGAGTCCTGGAAACATTAGGCAGAGAAATTAAGCAAGAAAGAGAAATAAAAGGAATAATGATTGGAAGGAAAAATAAAATTATCATTATTTGTGGACGACATGCTATTTTACATAGAAGATCACCAAATTGCCAAGAAATGTCTAGATTTAATAACCTTAATCAGCAACATAGCAGGATAAAAAGTCAACACGCTAAAATCAATAGCATATCTGCACAAATGAGAAACACACTGAGAGAAAAATTAGGGAAATCATACCTTTCACAATAACAGTCAAAACATGAAATACTTAAGAATCAATCAAATAAAGGAAGCAAAAGATTCATACAGTGAAGATTACAGTGCTCTGAGCAAAGAGATAAAAAAATTTCAAAAAATGAAAGCATATTTCTTGCTTCTGAATAGAAGGAACCGACATTGTAAAAATGGCCATTTTCCCAAAACTGTTTACAGATTCAATGCCAATTAAAACACCATTAGTATTCCTCACAGATCTAGAGAAAGCATTCCTAAAATTTGCCTTGAAAAGAGACCTATACTAAAAAAAAATCTAGGACAACAAAAAAGGAAGGAGACTACCAAACCCTGACTTGAAGTTATTAGAAAGCTACTGTGATAAGATGAGCATAGTACTGGCAAGACAAAAAAAAAAAAAAAAAAAAAAAAAAAAAAACCAGACCTGAGGCTCAGTGGAACAGATTAGAAGATTTGGACATAACTACAAACACACACAGTCACCTTGTCTTAGACAAAAGGGCTAAACATGTTCACTGGAGGAAAGTTGCCTCTTTACTAAAGGCCACTGGAAAAACCAGCTCTCTGCACACCAAAATCTAAATCTAGACCTGTAAGTCCAAATGATTCAAAAGAGCTTCATGGTAAATCCTGAGGAGATTTAACTGACTTGTTGGTTACAAAAGTTACATTTGTTTTTATATAGGTCTTGCTTTATCTTGGTCTTAACCATCCAGCACAAAAGTACAAAAATGATGTATAAAAAGTAAAGCCATATTAATAGGCTGAGCTGTAAAAGGCTCAAGTCCACAACTTCTGACATTGCCAGTCCTACTATTATGGACTCCTGGACTATATATTGGATTATTTCACTGAATTCATGCACCTACAATATTTAAATGGCAATGGAATACCCATCTTTGACAAAACTAAATGAAAGGGATATAAATGGACTGTAAGAGGAGATAGATCAATAGAATAAGCACCTGCCTGGCAAGCACAGAACCCTGAGTTTAATCCCTGGCACCACTAAATAAATAAATAAATAAATATTTTGTATTTGTATATACAAAATAGGATAGATATACAGCAACTTTCTCTTAATGCAATAAGAAGAAAGATTTGTACTAATAGTGTTTAGACAGGATACCATGTCTGCATCTTGTACTATGAATAACTACTATGAAGACTACAATATGCAGTGTATTAATTATTGTAACTGTCCTACTAACCTGTTTTGAAACTGTCTCATTGCTATTTGTTTCTCAAAATTAATTTAAAAATCCTATATTATTGTGTAATGCTGAACTGTGTTGGATTGTGTTGTTGAGTTCAGGCACCTAAAGTAGTTGAATGACAATGGAGTACCCATCTTTGACAGGTGTAGACAAAGGAAGGAGTATAGAAAGGAAGAATCATGATGTGTGTGTATGGACATAACAGTTGGGATAGATAACGCCGTGCTTCTACATAATTCTATGAGAGGCAAGATTTGTACTAATGGTGGTTGGACAGGATATTATGTCGGCTTCCAGTACTATGAAAAACCATTAGGAAAATAACAAGGTAGAAAGTATTAATTATTGAATCTTTGATGTAATTCAGGTATAAAAAATATGATATGCAAATAGCTACATTCTCTTAATTTACTGATAAGAGACATACGGTATAATAATGTCTGTAAGTATAATATCATGTATGCACCTTCTATGATACCAAAACATTATGAAAACAGTTTGCAATGTATTGATTTGTCAAACCCATCTTGTCAAGGTATCTTGAAACTGTCTCGTTGATATTTGTACTTCAATAAAACAAAAATAAAAATTAAAAAAAATTAATAAATACATTATTTAAAAAAATCCTAAATCGTTCAAAGATTAAAATAGTAAAACAAACACTAAATCTATGGGGATAAAACTAGGTAGAAATCTCAAAGACATAGGTATAGGCAGAGATTCCATGAACAAAAGCCAAACTCCATGGGAAATACTCCAAAGAATCCACAACTTGAATGCCTTCTTATTAAGAAGCTCCTTTCAAAAGAAATCACCAGCAGAGTGAAAAGAATGCATAAATTGGGAAAAGAATTTAGCCAATTTTTCCTCAGACAAAGGACTTCTATCAGAAGCATATAAAAAATTCAAAAAAATCAGGATCCCCAAATTCAAAGACCTAATCCAAAAATGGTGTCTCAGTTATTTTTGATTGCTGGGATAAAATACCCAACAACCAACATTAAAGAAGGAAAGGTTCATTTAGCTCATAGTCTGTGAAGGTTTCAGTCCTTCACTGGCTCCAAGACAAAGAGGCACATGGTAGAGGGCAGCCATTCATGGCGGTGGAAAACAGCAAAACAGCAAGACTAAAAGGGACGAGTAGGGGCAACAATGACAACAGAGAACAAGCCTCTGTCCACTATGTTGCATCAGGCTGTCTACCCCGGCTGTGTGCAGGACTCACACCCATAATCCCAGCACCGGATCATGAATTAATCACAAACTCTAGAAGTCTGCCCCATAACTGCATGGTGCTTTTGGGTGACAGCTAGACACAAATTGTAACAAATGGACATATGACATGAATATACACTTCTCAGATGAAGAAATACGGATAGTAAATCAATATGAAAAAATATTCAACATCACTGCTCCTTCAAGAAATGCAAATTAAAATGACACTGAGATTCCATCTCACCCCAGAAAAAAATGGCTGTTATCAAGAAGTCAACAATAACAGACGCTGGAGGGACGCTGGGGGAAAAGGAACCCTTCTCAAATGTTGGTGGAAGTGTAGACTGGTAAAACCACCATGGAAATCAGAATGGAGAGTCCTCAGATAACTAGGATTAGAGATCCCTTTGAACCCAGCTATCCTCCTCCTGGGTATTTGTTATTGTTTGTGTCTAGTTGTCCCCCTAAAGCCTCATGCAGTCACGGGACAGACTTCTAGTTTATGATTAACTCATGATCCACTGGAATTCTGGGCATGAGTACTATGCACAGGTTGGGGCAGAGAGCCTGAATGCCATGTAAGGGAGACAGTTTTTCTCTCTGTTGCCATTGTTGCCGCTGCTCCTCCATTTTGCTCTCTTGCTCTTTGCTGCTGCCATGAAAGGTTGCTGTCTGCCATGTGCCATTCTGCCTTGGAAACAGCTGAGTGTAGACTGAAGCCTCAAGTAACTGTGAGTTAAGTAAACCTGTCCTTCCTTCATTTTGGGTATTGGGTATTTGTCCCAGCGAGAGAAGAGTAACTGAGAATTTTTCCCAAAGAACTGAAAACATCACACCACCACTATCTATGTGCACCCACATTTATAGCAGTGCAACTTGTCATAGCAAAATCTTGGAAACAACCTGAATGTCCATAAGCTGAGGGATGAGTAAGAATGATATGATAACTTTACACAATGAAGTATTAGCTGTAAGAAAGGCTTTTATTGGTGAATTGATGCAACTAGAGATCATACTCATAATGAAATAAATCAAAATGTTTATACATTTTATAATGTAAGAACCTGAAGGAGAAAATAAAATCTGAAAGGTACAATAGATACTGTGAAGGGAAAGGAGTCAGCTGAAATTTCTTTCCCTGGTTTGTGATTAACTGGAATTGATCCACTGGAATTATGGGCATGAGTACTATGCCCAATTGGAACAGCAATGGGGAAAAGGAAAAATGTATTTATTTATTTATTTATTTTTTTTTTGTCTTTTTGAGACAGGGTCTCACTGTGCAGTTCAGGCTGGCCTTAAGCTCACTTTGTAGCTCAGGCTGGTCTTGAACTCACAACAATCCTCCTGCCTCAGCCTCCCGAGTGCTGAGATTACAGGCATGCGCCACCACGCCCGGCTTGGAAAAATGTATTTATATACACAGGATAGCTTGTATAATTGTACCACTAATTTTAGCTGGTCTATTGAAAGAAGCAGTTAATTCTTAATTTTTTTTCTTCTCATTTTTACTTTTTATAATGTTTTGGACCAATTTTGCATGCTTATATCTTGTAATCAAAACAACTAATTTGATGACAATAATATGCAATATAACAACCATTGTTGAATTGCTATTTTATTAGTGAAATTCTGTATTGTTTCTAATTTTTTACTATTTTTATTCTCCTTGAAAATATTAGAAAAGATAAAAAACACAACCTTCTAAGTTCTTATTGCACAACTGATCAAAAGTCCACAAGAGCAGATTTGCTTACAGTGACTAAGAGCATTGTAGATATCATGAATGACAACTAGGACTTGTCCTAGGCTCTTTAGAAAAGTGATTTATGAACATTCAAAGAAATGTTTTAGTAACATTTAAGACGATGGTTGGAGAGAAAGGGATTTTTAACTAGGTGGAAAGATTTATTTCACAAGAGAACACAAATCATGTGTGAAGACTGATTGAATACAGCTGAATTAGGACATGGAAGAAAGGGGAATTTGTCATTGGTTTCAGATGTGTGGACTGAAAAGCAACTAGAAGTTATACCTTGAGTTGAGAGATGAGGTGTTCAAAACCATGTATGAGAAAGAAGTCATGCTGTGAAAGTAAGTGGAAGAGAAGCCAAGGGGAGTTTGCACATAGTAAGATGAATAAGGTTTGTGTGGAAATAAACCATAACAAGTAAAAGCTGAATGTTAAAAACAAAGACTTGAAAGACAAACCTTCCTAGTCTTGGCAGAGAGAGTAATAGATGAAAAAAAAAAAAAGAAACATCAACAGACACATAAATAATCAAAATGTAGACTGTTCATATAGTGGAATATCATTCAACCATAAAAGGAATGAAATTGGACACAACAAACATAAAGAGTGAAAACTTCCTCCGTGATCTTGAAAAATGGAGTGTCTTATGACAGTGGGTGAATAAATTGATTGATGTGTTTATTACATAGTGTTTATTACATATTTATGGTAGTAAAATCATGGTGGTGTGATTCTAAGAAACTGAACTGAAAATATCTCATTTTTCTGGAAAAAAAAGTGCTAGGTTAGGCATCCATATGTGTGGATTCTAGGATTTCTCACTGTTAGTTGCTTGAGCATGGACAAGTCACTTCCCCTGAGCCTTGGTTTCTTTAATTTACCTTTAATCTAAAATATAGAAAATGTTTACTATATTTCTATTTCTATTTTTAGTAGTCTTCTTTAAAGCTCACAGCTATTCATACTGTCTAAAATTATCAATATCTCTCCGTTTGGGTCTGTACTGTTGACAGGCAGCCCAAAGGCCAATTTCTTTTTTTAAAAATTATTTATTTATTTATTTAATCAATGCATTGTACATTGTTATCTTCTTAGTGGCTATCCATAAAACAAGAAGCGAACAGGATATCCTGTCCAAACACTATTAGTACAAATCTTCTCAGTGAGTTAACTGAAAGTAGCTGTATATCTATCCTAACTATTCTGTAAATACACATACAAAATGGGCCTTCCTCCAAAAGCCAGTTTCTTCCTTCCCACAAAGTTTGCCTTCCACCACATAAGTGGTGCTAACTGGCAACTTTAGAAATGTAAGTACTCTGTGTGGCTATCCTTGCTTATAGGACTAGGAAGTATGCTTGCTAGCTGGAAAAGTTTTCCTTCCTGAGAAGAAAAATCTTGTGAAGAGCAAGGCAGCTATTTTTCATTGTGAGGTCAACTTTATATCAACTTGAATTGGGATGGGTGTCCGAAGAAGCATTAGCCCTAGGGTGTGTGTGTGTGTGTGTGTGTGTGTGTGTGTGTGTGTGTGTGTGTGAACAGTGCTAGGGTTGGTGCACTCAGCAGAGTATGTGGCCCTCTATACTGTCAATGGGTGTAATCAAAGCTGTTGAGGGCCTAAATAGAATAAAAAGGCAAAGGGAGGAGACTCCACTTTTGGGTAGATTTCTGGGGCTGGAACGTCTTATTTTTGCTGCAATCCTAGCTTTTGAGAGGCTGAGGCAGGAGGATCACCATGAGATAGCGGACAGCCTGAATTACATAGCAAGACCCTGTTTCATAAACAAAAACAAAAATAATCCTATCACCACCACTAGCCACCACCACAACAAAAAGATCAATCAACACCTTGAAGATGGCCAAGAAACTCAGAAAGAGCCTGGATCCTTGGAGTCATTGCTGAGTTTGATACTCTACTTGGGGATTTTTCATAATAGTCTTGATTACTTAAGCCACTTTTGGCTGGATATTTTACTTTTCCAGCTAAAAAGAATTCTACATAATATATTTTACTTTCCAAAAGATACAACCTTATAACATCAAAGCAACTTTAACATACCCTCATTTAGTCTAGTACTCTGCTCCCATGTATTTCATTCTACTACTCTCCTGTCTGGGCAGAGGAACTGTCCATGCTCCTGTAGAATTCGAACATATTCTTTCTTCTACTTCCTCCAGAGTAGCACTCTCTTCTCTGATTGCCAATGTATTTTTCCTGTCTTCTGGATTATTCCTACCAGCATCCAAACATAGGGTAATCTCATTCCGAATGCCATTCCAAACACAAGAGCAAACACAAAATCCCTTTTGAATCCATCTTGCAGTTCATTCCACTTCTCTGCTCTTCTCTCTGGTCCCCAATGTCTGTTACTCTGCAGAGACAGTCATCAAAATTATGAGTGACTTCCATGTTACCAGCCCACAGCCAGTTTTCAACATACAAGACCATTGGAACCACTTGACAGAACTGCTACTCTAGGGTTAAAATATTTTATCTGCATGTCTGTCACTGTACCTTTCTCTCATATCTTTCTACACACCAGAATCCTTGGTCTTTCTTGTGGTTGCATTGTCAATATCAGAATGCCTCAGAACTAAACCTTCAGAACTCTTCTATCTACATTCCCAGGTGATTTTATTTAAAGTCCTTTTCTACAATGATACATCCCAAATAGTTCATCCAGAATGACAGTATATTCACTCTCTCTATTTTTATGTATTTCTAGACTGAGTTGTCTGAATGGTATCTCAACTTTAACATTCTCTAAAAGAATAGCATTTATTTTCCTCTTAAAGCTATTTTTCTTATTCTTTTTTATCAGTAAATATCATCTCGATAATTTCATATGTGATAGCCAAAATGTCATCCTGGAAGTATTTAGCAAATTCTTCTTGACTTTACTTTGGCTACCATTCTTATCTAGCCACTATCAACTCTCATCCATGTTATTGCAACAGTTGAAGATTAAATTTGATTTATGAGGATATTGTTCACAAAAGTATTTTTCTTATGGGCTAGGATTGTTCTGTTAATAGAGGTTATTTAATACCACAAATAAGTAATGAAATAGGCCGAATGTAAGATCTCTTTCCCAGAACAATCACAATAAGGATTATTGATAGCTTTTCTTCTTCACCTTTTCATGAATGGCAATAAAAGCTAGGGTTGTCCTCATTGTTCCTGAAAGATTGCTTCTAATTCTTAATAATGCATCCCCAAGACAAGCATGTGATTTCCCATTTAATCTTGCACTAATGCAGTGGTACAAAAGGTGCTGTGGAAGGCTGTCTTGGTTCACCCTTCATACCTTCCAGCTTTAATAAATTGGAGGGAATCTGAAATTGGAGGCACAGCAGGCAGCCATAACCTGACCCTTGCTTGGCCCCTCGCAGCTCTGAATACTGTGGCCTGCATAAAATATTCAGCAACCTCTTCCCAGTTTAAAATAAACGGAGGTGATCTTTTCAGACTGTCTTGTGGGTCTGCATTGCCACCAAAGAATGACTCTCTTGCTTCATTAAACATTTAGGCTTCTTCTTGGCGTGGCACTGCTGCCTGTCATCATGGGAGCAGATAGAGCACAGCAGTGTGGCTTCCCTTTATGGTGCAGGAAAACTGCTGCCATATCTTGCCTGATGATCCCTGGCAAAGGGAGCAGGAAGCGGATGAAGCATCAGAAAGATTAATTATTTTATTTCGCATGAAATTAGCACATATTCTCAAGAAAGAAATTGACCTTTGCATTATGACCATTTATTTCACATGTGGAATGTATTCCTTCTGTCTGTAGTCCTGTTGAAAATGTGGAAGAGTTGTAAGGGCGTACTAAGAATCATTTGTAAATTTGTACTGATATTTGTATTAGTTATGACCTAAAACAACGCTAAAAATACAAGCGACTCTAATATCTCAGTTTGGTCCTTTGCCTCTGACCTTGTTTGGTCAACATTGTTATTTATTTTATTGTTTTTTTCAGATTAATTGTCTTGCTGGTCCACATGTGATGTTGATTGTCAACTTCAGTATTTTATAGTATCTATTCAAGTGTCTCCAAGAAAGATTTGATTGCAGTAAGAATGCAAAGAACAAGTGCTCAGGGCCAGGAAGATGGTTCAGTGGAATAAGCGCTTCCCTGGCAAGCGCAAGGGCCTGAGTTCAATCCCTGTTTCTGCCAAAACAAAACAAAACAAAAAAATGGAGGCCTGAGAAGAACAAGTACTCAACTGAGCTAGTTAAATGAAAGCAGATTACTGCGTATTTCTGAAGTGCTTGGAAATTATGCTCCCATTTTTTTTTTTTTCACAAATAGGACCTGTAAGTATTAAAAATGTGAATTTTAAACAGATCCTTAGAGTGGCAGTTCAGAGCCATCAGTTCATTTGAATTCAGCATGATTTCACCTTCCATAACAACTACCCTACCCATGATACTCCACGAGTTTCCTCCACCCAAATTAGGCTTCTTCAGCATTTTTATGTTTCTAATACAGATATCATGAAGAAGAGAAATGGATTGGCGACTTTTTTTTTTTTTTTTATATCTTTTCCAATCCTGGCTGAGGTAAATACATTGAATACTGTCTTCATTACCTTTTTCTCATTGCTGAGACAAAATACTTGACATCCAAATTAAGGAAGGAAAGGCTGATTTAGCAAACAGTTCATGGAGGTTTCAGTCCCTAATCAACTGGCTCCAAGGCAGAGTGCTGTGGCACAAGGGAAACACTTCAAGGTGGCCTAAGACGGGAAAAACAACAAGAGCAAAATGTGTGTGTGTGGGCGGGGGAGCTCTTTTCTTCCTTTGTATTGTAAGAGCTACCCACACTTGGCTGGGTGTAGCACTCTGCATCACCTCTTTATCTTCCTCTTCCAGGCCTCAGGATATTTACAAAGCAAGGACCCCGTCCCCTACTGAACCATTTAGCCAAACTTCTAAATTTCTCAAGTTGACATAATGAATTAACAATTACAGCCTCCTAGAGTGTAAACAGCCACCCCAGAACACGTCCTCCGCACCCTAGGATGTAGAACTGCTGAGTCACTTAGTAAAGCTTTTAAACTTCTCAAGTTGATACGATGCATCAACCATTACAGATATTTCTTTCAAGTATCCTTTAGGATCAAGGCTTACTTTCTGTTATCTTTTTTTTTTTTTTAATTTTTGTGGACCTGTTGGTGCTGAGTCACAGTAAAACCTACATAGATATAGCAAGGAAACCACCACTGTCTTGAAATCAGCACACACTTCAGTTATCATCTGTCACCATAGTCATGGGTAAGATATGTATCGTGGGAGTTAGGCAGTTATTGCCATGAGCATCCAGACATTAGCCTAAATTTTCTAAATATGTCATCATCCTACAAATTTACAAGACTCACTTCAAGCATAACTTTCGAGGCCATCAGATGCAATTTTGGTTCTTTGAGTCCTTATAACTAGGAAAACAAATATTTTTAATATTAAACATAGTGCTCTCATGCCATAGCAGCTGTCATTAGGACAATACCAACTGCCTAGTGCCACTCTGACAGCCTACAAACAGGGTTTTTTTTTTTTAAAGATTTCTTTATTTTTGAAAACTATTTCAAACTAATACATCATGACAAAATCTGTACATGTTATTGCGATATATGAATACCTTGTGTAATGCTTAAATTAGTTTAAACATTTCTTCTCAAATACTAATTTTTTATGGTGAAAGAATTCAATAGTCTTTCCTCTAGCTTTAGAGATATGCAGTAGACAAGCACCATCTGCAGTCATACCCCTGTGCAGTAGCACACTACAATGTCTTCCTCCTCTCTAACTGCAGCCTGTGATCTATTAGCAAATGACCTCTCCTCATTTCTCTCTACCTCTTGCTCTTCCAACCTCAGTAATAAATTATGTAGCATCAACATTTTTAGATTGCACATGTGACTGAGGTTGTGTTGTACTTCTCTTTGTCAGCCTGGCTTTTTTATTTTCACTGAATATAATGCTCTGCATTATTATGTATGTAGTTTCAAACTACATGATTTCATTCTTTCTGTGGCTTAATCTTCTTCCATTACACACATACACCACATTTCATTTTTCCCTTCATTAGTTAATGGGCATTTAGGTTGTTTACCTTGCTTTCTCTCTTTTGTTTTTTTCAATTTATGTATTTGGTATAGGGTCTCACTCTGCAGCTTGGACTGGTAATAATCTTCCTACTTTCAGCCTCTCCAGTGCTGGGATTACAGGCATGCACCACCACTCCTGGTCTTGGTGGCAGGCTCACCACTGCTTGTGGTGTCAGAATCAAAACTGTGTTTACCTAGGCAGGCACTTAGTCCACTGAGCTATCTTGCAGGCCAGTAGAGTGTTTACACTTCTTGGCTGTTGTGAATAGTGATGCAGTAAGCATAGGAACAAAGATGTCGCCTCCTATTGATTTCATTTTCTTTGGACATATACGTCGGAGTGGAATTTTTTAGGAAACATTCACATAGTTTATTATAATGGTTACACATTTACATTTCCACCAAAAATGTCCAAGTTCTCTTCATCCTCACCAAAACTTACTATTTTTGAGAATAGCCATTTTTATTGAAGTGACTCGAAGTTCAGTTTGCATTCTCTGGTGGTGATTACTGATATTGAGTATTTTTCATGTACCTGTAGGTTACAGTATTTATATGTGTTCCTTCCTTTTTGAGAATTATCTATTTAAATCTGTTGCCTGTTTTAAAATCAGGCTCTTTTTTTCTGTCTTTTTCTTTGGTAGTGATTTTGGAGTTCCTTATATATTCTGGAGATGAATCCCTTTTCAGGAGTATAGCTTGCAAATATCTTCTCCCATTTTTGTTGTGAGGAAGCCTATTTATTTTATGCAATCCCATTTGTCTAGTTTTATTTCCTGATATTTTGGGGATTTTAAAAATATTCTTACCTATTCCAATATCCTGTCTGTTTTCTTCTAGTAGTTTTCTTGTTTTAGCGTTTACACTTAAACGTAATTTAATGAACCATTTTGAGCTCATTGACTGGTAAGAGCTGAAAATACAATCTCATTCCTCTATAAGTAGATGTCTAATATTCCCAGCAACATTTATGGAAAAGATTGTCCTTACTCCAGCACATGTTCTTGGTGCCTTTGTAGAAAATCAGTGACTGTACATGTGTGATTTTATGTCTAGGCTTTCTATTCTGTTCTATTGGTCTGTGTGTTTACTTCTATGTGAATAGAATGCTTATTTGACTACTATTTTTTATACTATGGTTAGAAGTCAGGAAATGCAATGCATATGCTTCGTTCTTTTTTCTCAAGGTGGTGTTGGTAATTCAAGCCTTCTGTCTCACCATCCAAATTTTAGGATGGACCATGGCTTGGTGCCACGCAGTGCTGGCTGTGTCATGGCTGTCCAGGTGCCTGGTTGGCTCAGTGGGGCAGCTCTGTGGGGCGTCAGGCACGGGAGGAGCCATGGCCTCTGGCATGGGGAACAGCACATCATCTTTGGAGAAGTCATCAACTACACCTCTGAACCAGATCCAAGAAACAATTTCTGATACTTGTGTGGTGATTCTCTCAAAAATATCTTGCTCTTACTATACAATGGCAAAGAAGATTTTCCATTACCTGAATGTTAATTGTAAAGAGGTGGAATTGGGTGTGCTTAAATATGGGAGCCAGTTTCAAGATGCTTTATACAAAATGACTGGTGAAAGGACCATTCCAATAATATTTGTCCATGGAACTTTTATTGGAGATGCAACTGACTCTCATAGGCTTCACAAAAAAGGGAAACTCTTCCAATAGTTCAGCAGTGTTATTTTAAAAAAAAAGTAAGAGGAAAGAAATTCAGTGACTTAGTTATATGACTAGTAAATGTCACTTAAAGTGATGATAGCTGATAATGTCTTTTAAATGTTAACTTAAGTGAATTATCTTCACGGCAATTAACAATAATGAACAATGAATTGCTGCAGAATTTTTTTTTGAGACAGGAATTCACAGACTGGTCTTGATTTTTGTCTTGTTTTATTTTCTTTTGGTACCAGGGATTGAACTCAGGACCTTATGCTTGCCAGGCAAGCACTTATTCCACTGAGCTATCTCCCAAGCTCTGCTGCAGAAACCTCAACAAAAAATATTTTAGGATTCTGTGATAACTAACTATCTGTGTCAGCCAACAATTGACACAACTTTAGTTGAGTAAGAAATGCCGGGGAGATGGCTCAGTGGAATAAGCACTTCCCTGGCAAGTGCAAGGGCCTGAGTTCAATCCTCAGTTCTGAAAGAAAAAAAAAAGAAAGAAAGAAAGAAAAAGAAAAAGAAATGCCCCGATAAATAGAAAAGGTGTAATTCTTGCTGTGGAAGACACATCCTAAGTAGGATTATTGCTAAAATGATAAGGGAAATAAAGGGGAAAGGCTTGCTTCTGTTTCTTTGAAGAAGCTCCAGTCCTCACCTTCCCCTTGGACATTATCTCTTGGTTTCCAGTGCAAATTCTTCACCTTTTCAGCTTAGACTCCTTAGCTTTCCATTGCACACTCCTCATCCTCCTGATATGGACTTTCATGGGGCACTGTGGTGAGCTCTAGGCCTTCTATATTCTTATGTATTTTTGTATTTTGCATTAAGTCTGTTTCTCTAGTAAGCTCTAGGCTGATACAGATTTGATGTAGATCTGATTTAGAGTGGGGTCAGTGCTGTGCCTATTCCTGACCATGTGATTCAGAAGCCTTTGAAACTGGCCTGTGGGATGAGTGTGGAAAGGTTTGGAGATAAGCTGAAGAAGCATCCCTGAGGTGCTTTAAGGTGTACTTGATGGGGGCTTCTGGCCAGAGCTCAGGAGACTGTATTGCTGCTAGAAATGCATCGAGTGAAGCCCTGGCTCTGGAGGTTTCAGTTAGGAATTGCATTTGGCTTTTCTGCCAAAGCCTAAGACAGACCACATGTCTTAGGCTTTGGCAGAAAATGTGCCTGCCTTTTGCTGGTGTTCAGAGACTTTAACTGAGACTGAGAGTAAATGTAGTGAACTAATTAATGTGGCAGAAGAAATTTTAGGGCAATGTAGTGTTGAGGTGGTGGCATGGCTACAGTTTATGTTGAGAATCAAGAGCAAATAGCCTGGAAGAATGGTTTAAAATGTAAGTTTGGCCAGAAATGAAACTGGTAAAGCTGAGGACTGCAAAGATGGAGAGAGCTTGGTTGCAAAGAAGAAATAGGAAAACAGAAAAGATAGCCTAAGGACCTCACAAGAGCTCAACAGGACTCTGGCTTTTGAGCCTCAAAATTGCCAACGTAAAAAAGGCTGCTTTGTGAAAAACATCCCAGAGAACCATTTTCCAGAATGGCAGCTGCCTCAGGGAGCTTTTCCTTAGGATTTATTTTTTAAAGCTCAGCAGTTCAGGCATTCAGTTCCTACAGCAAGAGAGAACAAAGACTGGCTACTGCTCTAGCTGGTGGCAGATCTTGGTATCATGCACAAGACCCTTGTTTTAGGTACACGCAGAGTTGGATCAGGAAGGATTCCATCTAGATTACAGAGGAAGGCCTGAGAGCCCAGGCAGTGTGCCCCTCACACAGGTAGTGTGTGAAGCTTTGTATAGCATAAAGTTCAGGGGAGACCCTGGAAAGTTGGAGAAGCCAGGAATGTGGACTGTCTGAGAAAAACTGCAAGGAGGGAACAGAGCCAGCTGAAGAATGATGCCATGGAAACTACAACCAAAGGCAGGACCATTATGGCAGAGCCACCAAGTCTTTTGGAGATCACATTTAGCCACAGATTGCCTCAGATGCAGGATGTGGCACTACAGAACTTAATGTTTGCCCTGCTGGATCTTAGACTTGCTCTGGTCCCGTGCCTTCCTATCTCCTTATTAGTACCTTTTGGAATACTAATGTTTATCCTGTGCCGTTGTACATTGGAAGTGTTTATCTTTCTTTTCATTTGTACAGTGGGCTTGCAAGTAAAGTTTGCCTTAGGTGTCCAAGGAGATGGGATTTGGACTTTTTCAGCAATGCTGAAACTGTTTGGATTTAGTTAACTATTGGAGATGGACCAAATGTTTTTTTGTATAAAAGGATTCATGTGAGTATTTAAGGGGACAAGGATAGAATGGCATGGCTGTATCTAGATGTCCTCCCAGTGCCTCTGTGCTCATTGGTGGGAATTTTGGCAGGCGGCTGGATCTAGGGCTTATGATGCTGGGATTAACTTGTGTGTCACTGGAATGAAGGAGGTGTGTGACTACTAAATTAATCTAGCCTATTCCAGGTGTGGATAATGCGAAGGCCCACTCTGTGTGTGGGTGGCACCCCTGGAAATGTCGGTAGGCGCAAAGGGATGATAGGGACTGGATTCTGCAGCTTCTGCTCTCTTGCTGCTTTTCTGTCTCCTACCTGCTTGCCATGGACGATTTCTTCTCCGCGATGTTCCTCTGCCACATCACCCTGGCTTGAAGCCAGCCAAGTATAGACGGAAACCTCTGTGAACTGTGAGCTAAAGCAATCCTTTATTCCTTTACCTTTGCCTGTTGAGTATTTTGTCTCAGCCATGAAAAAAGACAGATGCTTTATGTAGTTCTATAAGAAATGTCATTGAAAGTTTAAGTTGTTTTGGGCAGTGTTTCTTTTTCTTTCTTTTGTTTTTCCATCTTCAATTTCTTTCATGAATAATTTATAAAGGGCTCTTTCTCTCTCTGTCTCTTGCTCTCCTTCCTTCCTTTCTTCTCTTTCTTTTCTTTCTTTCTTTCTTTCTTTCTTTCTTTCTTTCTTTCTTTCTTTCTTTCTTTCTTCTCTTTCTTTCTTTCTTTCTTTCTTTCTTTCTTTCTTTCTTTCTTTCTTTCTTTCTTCCTTTCTTTTCCTTCCTTCCTTCCTTCCTTCCTTCCTTCCTTCCTTCCTTCCTTCCTTCCTTCCTTCCTTCCATAATAAGCATTGAATCTGAGTTTTCACACTGAGCTACCTCCACAACCCTTTTTAAATATGTGAAACAAAAAAAGAATTGAGTGTGGAGTCAAGATTTCACTGTTAAGTTGCCCAAGAAAGGCCTGAATTTATGATCTTTTCACCTCAGCCTCCCAGAGTGCTGGAGATTATAGCCATGCATCTAGGTGATAGTTTTTGCTGTTCATCTTTTTGGTTAAATTTATCCTCAGATAATTCTTCAACTGTAAATGGTGTCAGTTTTATTTCTGTGTAGATAATTGATTACTGGCATATATCAAAGTTACTGATTGTGGTATGCTGACTTTGTAGGCTACAGATTTGCAGAATTTATTAGTTCTACTTTTTTTTTTGTAAAGTCTTTGTATAAATATTCATGTTACCTGAAGACAGTGGCAATTCAACTTCCTCTGTCCCAGTTTCATTGTCCCTTTTTTCTTTGTCTTGCCTAATTGCTCCAAAGGAGACTTCCAGTAATATGTAGTGGAAGTGGGCATCCTTATTCCAGATCTTAGAGAAAAAGTTTTCAGCTTTTCCCCATTTAGTGTAAACTTAGCAATTGGATTATTCTATACTGCTTCATTACAAAGAGATTCTATACCTAACTTATTCAGCATTTTTATCATGAAGAGATGTTAAATTCTATTAAAATCTCAAATGGGATGAACAGATAGTATTTGTCCTGTGTTCTGTTGCTGAGCTCTGTCATGTGTATTGATTTATATATGGTGAACCATTGTTATATTCTTGGAGTAAATCTCATGGTGTTGATCATGGTGAATATTTTTTAATGTCCTATTGGATTCGGGTTGTTAGTTGTATATGTTTGAGATCATGATCGTGTCATAGGGTAGGCTTTGCTGAGCAAATCTAACTGATAGCATTTTGATCTTGTATCTGGATATTTTATCCTTCTCTAGATTTGACAAGGTTTCTGTTATTGTCTTTTTAGCATTCTTAAGTTTTATTTGCAGCCCAGTAATACAAATGTTTGCTCTTTTAATGCTGTTTTAAACTTCCCATAGGCTTTTTTCATTCCTGTTTATTCTCTTTTCTGTTCTATGTATTTTCAAATAACCAGTGTTTCAGTTCTCTTGATCTATTGTATTAGCGAAGCCTTTTACTGTATTTTAAATTTTGTTTAGTATATTTTTTAACTCAATAAATTCTGTTTAAATTTTTTGTCTTCTTTTTAGGAAAAGTCTTGTAATATAGTCCAGGCTGGCCTAAAACTCACTGTCTAGATCAATCTAGCCTCAAGTTCATGATTCTCCTGCCCCAGCCTCCCAAATATTAAGATTACAGGCATGTGCATCTCACCTGTTCTGTTCAAATTTTAAAGTCTTTTTTGACTATTTGAGAAAATGTAGTACATGTTTGCAGTGCATAATGATTACATTCATGATAAGGTATTGTTAGATGTATATAACACATTTAATTGTTTTTCCCATCTTTTCCACCCTTGTTTTTCTTAACTTTTTTTGCCAGCATTATTTATTTATATATTTTAGATCTTTATCAAGTTACTTATCACAAATGAAGATTAAAGACTAACAAGTTAAAAAGAATTGCCAAACACATAAAGCAATTATATTAAATCAACGCACACTATTAGATATATTGGCCATGCTGGATTACAATTAGCTATTTTTCTTTTTCCCCCTGTTGTGTGTCTTTTATTTTGCACTTCATATATTGTCTTTTTCATACAGGAGCAGCCATGTAATATTTGAGCTTGTGTGGTTGGTTTACTTCACTTAACATTATGGACTTGAGGTACACCCATTTTCCTCCAAATAACTTAAGTTTATTCATCTTTATAGCACAGTAGTCCTCACTGAGTATAAATAGCACATTTTCTTTATTGATTCATCTGTCGATGGCATATAGATTGCTCCCAAAATTTATCTGTTATGAACTGTGCCGCTATAAACATAGGCATATACACATCACTGTAATATGGTGTCTTTTAACTCTTTAGGCAAGATACCTAGGAGAATAGTTGGGTCAAATGGAATTTCTGTGTTATGGTTTGTGTCTCAAATGTCCCTCAAAAGCCTCATGAAGTTATAGGCAGGACTTCTTAGAGATGACTGAACCTAGAGTTCTCTGTGCAATGCTAGGATTAAGGGTGCTAGGATTAAGGGTGGGTGATTACTACAGCAGTCCTCTGATCTGCTTGGTACTGCCCTCATCCTGGTAGCCCAGATTAAAAAATAAGGGACCAAAAGAGGCCTTCCTTGCCCCTCTATTGTTTTGTTTTGCTACCTTCTGCACACCATGAACTATTTCTTCTCTGCAGTGCCCTTCTGCCAGGCCACTCTGCCCTGGAGACAGCGGATTATGGACTGAAACTGTATCAGGCGCTCATGCTGCTGAGCTATCTCCCTGGTCCTTCTTGAACCATTCTTGAATCCCTGAAATGAATCCCACTGCCTTGGGTCATAATGTGTGATCTTCTTGATAGTTTCTGCATTTCATTTGTCTATGTCTTGTTGAGAAATTTTGTGTGTATGTTCATTAAAGAGATTGACCTATAGTTCTCTGTTTTGGTTGGGTTCTTTCTGATTTGGAATCAGAGTAAATGTTTGCTTGCAAGAATGACTTTGGGAATTCTGCTTCCCTTTCAATTTCATTGAAGAGTTTGAAGAGTAATAATGTTAGGTCTTCTCTAAAGTTCTTATAGAATTTAGTTTAAAGTTATCATGTTTTATCAGTCAATCTATCAGGACATAGGCTTTCCTTAGCTAGTGTTTCTTTTTTTTTTTTTTTTTTTTTTTTTTTTTTTTTTGTGGAACTGTGGATTGAACTCAGGCCCTTGTGCTTGCCAGGGAAGTGCTTATTCTACTGAGCCATCTCCCCCACCCCTTAGCTAGTAGTTTTTAAAAATTACTTCTTTAATTTAACTGACTGATTTTGGATTATTGAGGACTTTTGTATCTTCTTTGTCTCAGTCATTCTTTTCTCTTGCTTTGGCAAGTTCAGGGACAACGGTTCAATCCCTGGTCACACATGCTGCGCTGGCCCAGCCACCCGGAGGGAGCTGAGATGGCAGTTGAGACTGGTCGTTGGGGCACACATCTGTAATCCCAGTGCTGGAAAGGCTGAAAACAGGAGGATCCCTATATAAATCCAGGCTGCGTAGTGAAACCCTGTACCGAATATATAAATGAAAAAAAAAAAAAAAAGAATCTAATGCTCCTGAAATTTAGAGTAACCTACCCAAATTCATACAGAAGTTAGCTGGCTCAGGACTAAATATGGTGCTCAGTAAACAATTCCAGGTACTTAATATCAGCCTCTTTCTTTCTTTCTTTCTTTCTTTCTTTCTTTCTTTCTTTCTTTCTTTCTTTCTTTCTTTCTTTCTTTCTTGTTTTAGGGAAGTGTCTACAGAGTGGGTGTTTAGTTCTCACTACTAAATCAGAATCAGACTCTTAGTGATCCACCTGTTTACAGCCTCCCAAGAGCTGGGATTACAGGCGCACGCCATCATGCCCAGGCTCAATTGCTGCCTCAGTGTGCCCCCGGGGTGGGGCTGGCATGGCAGGCCTGGGGATCAAACCCCTGGCCCCTGTGCTTGCTTGCAGACACTTTAATCCACTGAGCTATTTGGCTGGCTGTTAAGAAACCTCATTTATGCATCAGTTTAAGTCCTTTAATTTTTCTTGAAAGTTAAGAAGTTTTCAACTTCTGATCCACATATAAGGAGCTTGGAAGACTCTGTTCCATCCTAATCACAGGTAGAAAGCTGAATAGACTAGAAAGTCAGGACCTCTTTCCTTAAGGAGGGGTGCATTCCAGCAGACTGCTTCCTCCAAAGTTGGAGAGACAAAGGGAAAACGCAGAGAGTCGTGGTTAACCAGAGCAGCGACTCATACACAGATGAAAACCCCTGTAGGAAGATATAAAGCATATTCAGTAATGTGTGGGACGTCCAGGGCAGACAGCTCTCATAGCTTCAAGCATCAGGAGGAACTGGTCCAGAGTGCCCACAATATTGTGGAATTTATCTCTAGGAGTTTGACCAGGTTCTTATGGTATCAGAGAAAATACCTGTGCGTTTTTGGTGGAGGGAGGGGAAACAAACATGAAATATGCCTGAGTGCTTTGTTCTTCTCAATAAAACACAGGCAAAATGAGTTCATTAGCATCTAACTGGCCGGGGGGAAAGGAGGTGCCAGCTTCAGTTAGCTCCTCATCCTGTACTGTGCCGCCTGTACTGGGAGAAAGAAAAGTGAAAAGCGCTTGTGAAGCTCCCAGTGCGGAGGCACCGGCTCCCTGAACGCTGAGCCCTGCCGCGGGCTGTAGAGCACTTCTGCCCCTCCGCGCTTTCTCATCACACTGCTGAAGACCTGTTCACAGCCCCTTCTTCTACCATGTACGTCAGGTCTGGATACCAAAGAAAACGACTAAAAGACAAAATGCATAATTGGAAGAAAGAGCAAACATCAGAACAGACCCAGCAGGAACATTGGATGTATCAGACTAGGAATTTAGAACAACTATGATAAATATCCCAAGGGCTCAAAAGGACAAATTAGACATCATGAAAGAAACAGATGGGCAATGTCAGCAGAGAGATTCAAACCCTCAGAAAAAACTGAGAAGCAGTGCTGGGGACCAGAGTGCTTTAGCAGAAATGTAGAACGCCTTTGGAGAGCTTGTTACTGGGCTGGCTGTGGCTGAGAGAAGGAATGATGAGCTGGAGAATATATTAATAGAAACTTATTTGGAAAAGCAAAGAGAGCAAGACTGGGAAAATTACACAGAAAAAAATATCCAAGGACACAGAACAGTGAGAAAGCATAACACAGGTGTAGTAGGAACAAAAGACAAAGAGAAACAAGAAATGTTTGAAACAAATAATGACTGAGAGTTTCCAAAAATTAATGACAAACACCAAATCACAGATCCAAGAAACTTAGCACCAAGCAGGATAAATACAAAACCACACCTATAATCTAAGCATACTGTTTTTAAATAGTAGAAAGTCGAAGATAGCCAGGCTTTGGTGGCAGATGCCTGTAACCCCAACACTTAGGAGGCTGAGGCAGGAGGATCTCCATGATTTCAAGGCTAGCCTGTACCACAGAGCATGACGCTGCCTCAAAAAACCCAAGATAATAAATAAAGAAAAAATCAAATATAAAGGAAAAATATCCTTTAAAAATTAGAGGAATGTAACAATTTACAAAGGAACACAGATAAAATTATACCTGACTTCTCAGAAATTATGTAAGCAAGAGGGAGTGAAATGAACTGTTTTCTTTGGAAGAAAAATAAAAACCAGCCTGGCATTGTGAACCCTTATAATTGTCCTTCAAGAGTAAAGGAGAGGGCCTGGGAGATAGCTCAGTAGAATAAGCACCTGCCTGGCAAGCTCAGGCTCCTGAGCTACGCTAGCACTTAACGTTAATGCAGTGAGGTGCCACAAAACAAGACAAAAAAAGAGTGATGGAGAAATGGTTTCTCAGCCAAACAGAACTGAGGGACTTTATTGCCAACAGACCTGTCTTACAAGCAATATTTTGTTGTATTCGTCTTTTTGAGACAGGGTCTCACTATGCAGTTCAGGTTGGTCCTGAGCTCACTTTGTAGACCAGGTTGATCTCAAGCTCTCAAGGATCCTCCTGCCTCTGCTCTCCGAATGCTGGGATTATAGGCGTGCACCATCATGCATGGCCAAATAATGTTAGAAGAAGTTAAGAAAAGGAAAATTCTGTGTATATGTCAAAAAAGGAATAAGTAAAAGTAGAATAAAGACAGCTTTCTGAATTGATGTAACAGAGAACAGTTTGTTCAAAATAATAGCAATAATTATGTATATTTATGTATACTTATATATAAGTAAGTGAATGGCAGCATTTTTTTTTTTTGTCTTTTTGAGACAGGGTCTCACTATGCATTTCAGGCTGGCCTTAAGCTCACTTTGTAGCTCAGGCTGGCCTCAAACTCACAACAGTCTTCCTGCCTCAGCCTCCCGAGTGCTGGGATTACAGGCCTGCACCACCATGCCCGGCATTTGAAAAGGGACAAAAGGAAAGAATTAAGATTGTTTTTTGTTATAAAACTACCTGTGAAACAGTGTAGTGTTTTTCAAAAGTGGACTTGGATTAGTTGTAAATGTACATTACAAACTCTAGAGTGAACCAAAAAAATGTACAACTGATTGACAACATATTAAGATTGACTTATAATTTTTCAACTGCACAGTAGTGTAAAAGTGACCCTTATCCAGTAGGGCCTGTATCTGAATGCTGATCTCCTCCCGGGCCAGTGATGCAGGGTATGACCTCATGATATGACCACAGGCATTGAGCCGTGACCCTGGCGGTGCCATGAGGCAAGCAGCCCAGGCTTACTAAATATGATAGATTCTTTGATAACAATAATCACTTGAGTATCAACTATCTAAATGTGCCATTTAAGAGCCAGAGATAGCAAAAATGAATAAAAGAGAGACTAAACTATATGTTGCCTACAGGAAACCACCATAAATGTAAAGGCACGTATAGATTAAAAGCAAATGGATGAAGAAAGTGCACCACGCTAGCACTTAACGTTAATGCAGTGAGGTACCATGACAGAGGTAAAAATGACTGTGATTCCAAGAACAACAACAAGAGAAAGAAACCACCAGCCTGGGAAAGCAATTAAACAGAGGAGAAAAGCAGGTAACCAACAGCTAGAAAATATCATGACAAAGATAAGCCAATAATATCAATTATGACCATCAGTGTACACAGCCTCAATTCACCAATGAAACAGACTGGCAGAGTGGATCAAGAAACAAGATCCAGCAATATGCTGCATGCAAAAAACACGTTTAACTCAAAAAGAAATTTATAGACTGAAAGTCAAAGGAAGAACAACAATATTCCACAAGAAACTAGGAAAAAGCAAGGGTAGCTATTCTGTTTGTAGACAATGTGAACTTCAAACCAAGAATGATCAAAAGAGATAAAGACAGTAACTATGTACATTTTTAAAAGAAAACTTCAAGAAAAACAGATAATGATCATGAAGATACACGCACCAAATATGGGAACAGCCAACAACAATTAATAGACATGAACAATCAAATAACACATGGAAGAATTTAGTACCCCATTGTCATAAACAGATAGATCAACTAGACAAAAAAATCAGCAAAAAAATGTCAGAACTGAGTAAACCTGTGAACAAATGGACTTAGTAGACCATCGCAGAGTGTTCCATGCAACATCAAAATACACAATCTTCTCATCTGCACGTAGGAACTTCTCTAAAATAGATCATATACTAGCCCACGGAACATGCTTAAGTAAGCAAAGAAATTGAAATTATCCATGCATATTCTCTGACCACAGTGCAATGAAATTAGAAATTACTTACAAAAGAAACCTCTCAAAAAGTCCATAAACACATGGAAATCGAATAATTCCCCTCTATAAAAACAAATGAGTCACAGATAAAGAAGAAGTAAGAAGAAGTAAATGAAAATGCAGATATAATATACCAGAAGTTATGGGACACAATGAAAACAGCCCTAAGAATTTATAGCATTGAATTCTCACAGTAGGAAAACAGAACAGCCACAAATAAACAACAAATTGCACCACAAGCTTTACAAAAATAAAATAAGCGCAAAGCCCAAGCAAAGCAACAAATTATGAAGATCAGAGAAGAAACTAATGTAACTGATACTATACTTTGTATAGAAAACTATACAAAGAATTAATGAATTGAAGAGTTATTTGAAAGAATAAATAAAACTGATAACCCCTTAACCAACCTTAGTAAAAAAAAGGAAAAAAAGACTCAGATTTATGCATAGAAGAATGAAAGGTGTGAGAACACTACAGATTCTATGGAAATCCAGAAGATCAACATCTACTTTGAAAATATTTATGATCATAGGATGAAAAACAGAAGAAATGGACAGATTCCTAGATACATATGAATTACTAAAGCTGAATCAAGAAGATACAAAAATTCTGAATAACCCAATATCAGTTAATGAGATTGAAAATGTAATTAAACACCAACAAAGAGAAGTACAGGTCCTGAAGGATTCAGGCTTGAATTCTAGAAGAAATCTAGAGAAAATTTGATGCCAATACTCTTTAAATTCTTTAATGAATTTGAAAGGGAAAAGCTGGACATGGTGGTGCATATCTGTAATCCCAGCACTTGGGAGGTTGAGGAAAGAGGATCCTTGCAGGTTTGAGTGGTCTCTTGCCTGGGCTACAAAATGAGCTCAAGATTAGCCTGAACTGCATAGTAAGACCCTGTCTCAGAAAGCCAAAATAAAATAAAATAAATAAAAACAAAAGAAAAAAATTCAAAGGGAAGCAATCTCCCAAACCTATTCTTGGAGGCAAGTATAACTCTGATATTAAAATCAGAGAAAGATCCAACTGAAAAAGGGAACCAGAGGGCATCTCTTTAATGAACATAAATGCAAAAATCCTCAGTGAGATAGTAGCAAACGGAATGCAGCAAATCATAAAGAAGATTATATATCATGACCAAATAGGATCCATCCCAGGAATGCAAGGATGGTTCAATATAGGCAAATCCATAAGTGTAGTAGACTACATCAACAGAGTCAAAGACAAAAATCACATTATCATTTCAATAGATGCACAAAAAGCTTTTGACAAATTCCAACACTTGTTCATGATAAAAACCCTATAGAAAATCAAAATAAATAGTTTTTACCTCAATCTCACAAAGCAATTTATGACAAACAGCCAACATCATACTAAATGAACAAAAACTGAAAGCTTTCACACTAAAATCAGGAACAAGGTAAGGTTATCCATTATCATGACTCCAATTCAATATTTTGGAAACAATAGACAGAGCAATTAGACAAGAGGGAGAAATAAAAAGAATGAGAATAGGAAAGGAAGAAGTTAAATTATCATTATTTGTAGATGATACTGTCCATAGAAGTCCCCCCAAAAATCTACCAAAGACTTTTAATTTCAATAACTAAATTCAGTAGCAGAGTTGGCTACAAAGTCAACATTCAAAACTCAATAATATTCCCATACACAAACAATAAACTTACTGAGAGAAAAATTAGAGAAACCATACTCTTCACAGTAGCATCCAGGAAAATGAAATATTTAGGAATTAACAAAGGAAGTAAAACATATATGCACTGAGAATTATAATACTCTGAGAAAGGAGATTGAAGAAGATATAAGAAACTGGAAAGATGCTGCTTAATCACGAATAGGAAGAACATTGTGAAAATGGTCATATAGCCAAAATTGTTATACAGATTTAATGCAATCGTGATCAAAGTGCCATTAGCATACCTCAAAGATTTAGAGAAAGCATTCCTAGAATTCATTTGGTATCAGAAGTGAACTAGAATAGCAAAAGTAATTCTGAGCAACCCAGGCAAGGCAGGAGGAATCACAATCCCTGACTTGAAATTATACTACAAAGTTACTGTGATAAAATCTGCATGATACAAGCAAAAGAACGGACTTGAGGCTCAGTGGAACAGATTAAACGATGCAGACACAACTACTAACACACTCAGCCACCTTATCTTTGACAAAGGGGCCAAACATGTTCACTGGAAGAAAGGTAGCCTCTTTAATAAATGGTACTGGAAAATTTTCTGTCTGCATACTGAAGACTAAAACTAGGCCCATGCACATCACCATGCACTAAGCTAAGGTAATAGTGGATAAAAAACAATCTAAATATTAAAACAGAAAAACTAAATCTACTAGAAGAGAAAGTTGGTAGAAATATTGAACACATAGGTAAGCAAAGAGTTCATGTACAAAATCCAAATATCATGGGGAATACTTCAGATAACAACTTGGATCTCATCTAATTAGAATGGTTTTGTACATTGAAATAAACCATCAACAGAGTAGAAAGACTATCCACAGAGTGGGAAAGAATTTTATCCAATTGTCCCTCAGACAAAGGACTTATATTTAGAACATACAAAGTATTAAAAAAAAAAAAAATCAGGTCCTTCAAATTCAAAGACACAATGTGAAAATGGGCACCAGAGATGAACACACATTTCTAAATGAAGAAATACAAATGACCAATAAATGCATGAAAATATGACCAATATCATTGGTCATCTGAAAGATTCAAATTAAAACAACATTGAGATTCAATCTTGTCCTGAGTTCAATCCCCCGGTACCACACACACAAAGAAAAAAAAAAAAAGGAAAGAAAGAGATTCAATCTTACTCTAGAAAGAATGACTATAGTGTTTGTGAACAGGGGGTATCATGTCTGCATCTTTTACTGTGAATAACCACTAAGAAGACAACACTATGCAATGTATTTATTATTGAAACTGTCCTACTAATTGGTTTTGAAACTGTCTCATTGCTAGTTGTGTGTGTGTCTCAATAAAATTATACATAAAAAAGAATGACTATCATCAAGAAATCAACAAGCACTGTGGAAATCATTGTAGAGATTTCTCAAAAAACTAGGATTAGAGGTCCCATTTGACTCAGCTATTCTCTTCTGGTCATTTTTCCAGAATTGGAAACTTTATATTACAGCAATATATGTGCACCCATGTGTATAGCAGCACAATTTGTCATAGCTAAATCTTGGAAACAACCCAAATGCCCATCAACTGAGGAACAGATAAAAAAGATGTCATCTTTTTATAAAATGGAGTGCTACTCAGCCCTCAAGAGGGATAAATTTGAGGCTTTTATAGGTAAATGGGTACAACTAGAGACCATATACTGATAAGTTAAATATATCAGATTCACATGTGTAAACATCATATTGTCCCCCTAGATTAAGAATAAATCTGAAAGAATAAGACCCAAAAATGTACAATAGATATTGTGCAATGGGAAGAAACAACTCAAAATGAAAGAGAAAGTGGGATGGGAGAAAGGAACAAAAAAAGGAAGGAAAAAATAAGAGATAGATAGATAGATAGATAGATAGATAGATAGATAGATAGATATACAAGATAGTTAAGGTAGTTATACTACTAATTTTTATTAACTGAAAAGAAAGATTTGTGCCTATTTTGTTTTACCAAATTTTCATGTCTATATGTTGTGATCTATGCACTTGTTCTGAAGATAACAATATGCAATGGTATTAACCATTGTTACTCTTCTACTATATTGTTTCAAAATTTTGTATCATTGCTTTTATCTCTTTAAAAAAAGAAGTAATGTTTATCTCCACTTCAGCTTGTCAGTTTCTTACTAAATGACTTTGTACCCTATGATCCAGCAATTGTGTCCTTTGATATTTATTCAAAGAGGCTGAAAACTTCTTCCTACCCAAAAATCTGTGCACAGCTTTTTAATGCAGTTCTGTTTCTAACTGCCAGTGCTCAGAAGTAGCCCAGACGCCCTTCAGAAAGCAAAGAGATGAACTGTATCACTAACTGGACACAGACTATGATTCAGCGCTAAAAAGAAACGCCAAGTCATGGAAAGCCGCGGGGGAACTGCGCGCGTCTATCACTTGGTAAAAGAAGCCAATCTGAGAAGGCAGCATTCTGCGTTCTGGAAAAGGAAAAACTATGCAGGCCATAGGGGCACTATTTTTTTGCCAGGAGTGGGGCGGAGGGGCGAGAGGTGAATGGGCGAAGCGCAGAGGATTTCTAAGGCAGCAAAACTGTCCATGTGCTATGGCCCTCCTGCCTCAGCCTGCCAGAGTTTAGGATCGCAAGCCTGCACCACTATGCTTAGCTGTGCCTTCTTATTTTTGCTGTGAACCTGGAACTTGTTTTTAAAATATTGTTAAAATGTATACACACATGTAACAAACATATACACAGACATATATGTTTACTCAAGGGAAAAAACACAAAGGAAGAATGAGAGGAGTTAATCTGTAGGCATCAGGAAGGACAGCATCCAGCCATGGTTCCAGCTCTGCAGAAATGTTTAGGAAATTGGGCAGTTCCAGACTATGACAGGCTGGTGCCCAGGGGAACCTCTCTGTTCCCATCTCCTTTACTTATGTCAGCATCTTTATAAGACATTCAGCTACAAAACTTAGAAGCTCAGGAGAAGTGGAGGGAGGTGCCTGCTGCCCAGGAAAAGGTCTGATTAAATGCCAATCATCTTTTACATTGAATGTATTCTTTTCTTTTGTTCTTGTAGTGGTGAGGATCCCACATGCTGGGCCATAAACCTTCACCCTTGAATGCTAAGTATCAGTGTGGACGATGTATTTTGCTATTTCAGAAATGAGGTTAAGGCTTCTTGAGGGAATTATGCTGATGCTTTCAAAGGTCCAATATCAGGAGTTTGGCACTGTTCTGACTTCTATAAAAGGAACTTGATGGGAAAAAGTGTTTGCTTATGTTTTGGAAATTGCTTTTTTTCTTTTTTTTTTTTTTTTTTCCCAAATTGAAGGATTATTGATGGCTAAGAATACATATTTAACCTTAGGGGACCTGGCTGTATTTTTCTTTCCAACCTGGGGCGTCGATGTGATGCCCGTTGTTTATGCCACAGCCATGCACATTGCCTGGCCCTGTAAATGCTGGACTCTAGTAGCAGCTGGGAGCTTTATTTATTTATTTTGCTGAACTGGGGATTGAACTCAGGCCCTTGCACTTGCCAGGGAAATGCTTATTCCACTGAGCCATCTCCCTAGCCAGGAGCTTTATTTTTTTAAGTTTTTAAAATTTTGGTACCGGGGAACAAACTCAGGACCTTGTGCCTACCTGGCACCTGCCTGGTGTATGCCACTGAGCTATATCCCCAGCCCCTGGCATCTTTAAAGTAGGACAGTAGAACTTCATTTAATGTTAACAGAAAGACTTGCCTGCATATCAGAAGGGAATTAAATTGAATGTGCATTAGGAAATGAGAATTTTAATATACATCTATATATTCTTTTATTCTCAGGGCCTTGTGTGTACTAGGGAGCTGTAATGAAAGCCTAATTTCTTTTCTTCTCTTCTTTTTGGCAGAACCAGGGATTGAATTCAGGCCCTTGCACTTGCCAGGGAAGTGCTTATTCTACTGAGCCATCTCCCCAGCCCCCTAATTTCTTTCTTGATCTAAGAAAATAATAACATCTTATCGTACATACAAAGTCAGTATAAGTCAGAATATATGAAGATTATGTGTTTATATATACTAACTTGTTTAGATTTTTAGTAAAATCCTTGGTATAATGTAATTTAAAATAAATTTAGAGACATGAATCACAGCCAAATTGCAACAGTATTAAAGAAAGGTGGAAAATAGAAGAAAAATTCCCACAGGAGGGAATGTTTTGGTGTTTTACGTCAGGGCTTCCTTGGATAGGTCCACCCGAATCACACAGGAAGCACGTTACAGTCCGCTCCTGGGCTCCTGGTGATGCAAAGGCTCTGTGTGTAGTGCTCTGTGGATTTAGGGTTTTAATTAGCCCTCCAGGGGGTCTGATTTACAGCTAACAGACTGATTCACTGAGCAACTCCAGGCTCACTTTACCACCCACCGCTCTCCAGCACCCCAGGGCAGGGTCTGCCGCCAAGACACAGCGGGAGAGTCAGAAGACCCTGAAGGAAGCCGCTGAAGATGCCCCTGAATTTGGGAGCCCGCAAGCAGATGAAATTTGAGGGGAGAAAGCCTAGGCCTCAGGAGGCCAAGTTATGAAGTGTAATGAAAAAAGTGGATACCGTGAAGGCACTTTTCTTTTCTATTTATGTATTTGGTACAGGGTCTCACTATACAGCTCAGACTCGTAGTGATCCTCCTGCTTTTAGCCTCCTCAGTGCTGGGATTACAGGCGTGTGCCACCATGCCAGGACTCATTCACAGGCTCAGCCTGGAGGTGGGGCCTGCGCCACATGTGGGATTGTGGATCAAACCCTGGTCCATGCACTTGCCTAAGCAGGTGCTTAGTTGGCTGAGCTCTCTCGCCAACCCCATGAAAGCATATTTTTAAGGTGGAATTGGTAGAACTTGGTGATGAGAAGGAAAAGTCAAGACATCCATCCTCCAGGACAGGATAGTTTACTGAGATGGGCACACAGGGAACTTCTTCTTTTTTAAAAATCTTATTTATTTGGTATAAGGTCTTTCTATGTAGCTTGTAGGTATGACATGCGGTAGCGGGGATTGAAGCTGGGCCCTTGCACTTGCCAGGCAGGTGCTTAGACCACTGAGCTATCTTCCCAGCCCGGGAAACTTCCTCATATATCTATGTTCTTATAGCTTTTTTGTTGTTGTTGTTGTTTTGTTTTTGGCAGAACCGGGGATTGAACTCAGGTCCTTGTGCTTGCCAGGGAAGCGCTTATTCTACTGGGCCATCTCCCCAGCTCCTATATTCTTATAGCTTGACTCAAATACTTTCTCTAAAGTGGTGTTTGTCTTGAATCAGGAAAAATATAAGAAATGTGACTTACAGATTCAGTAAATGTACAACTAAAAAGTATTACAGGGAAAGGAACATTGTCAATAATTCTTCTCAAGATGCTCCCCCTCACTTGAGCATGCTTCCCCAGTAGTCTTGGTACTTTCTGAAGTGGTTCTTTGTGTCTTTAGTTGTGCTGTCATGTTCTTTTGTTGTGTCTTTAGTGCCTGCCTCAGCATCCTACATCAGTTCAAAATATCTACCTTTCACTGTCTTTTTTACTTTTGGGAACAGCCAGAAGTTACAAGTTGCCAGATCTGATAAGGTGGATGAAGACACACTGTAATGGTTTTATGAACTGCCTTTTGTTTGTTTATTTATTTAATATTTGGTTGTTACAGGCTTTCACCATGCAGCTCAGACTTGTAGTGATCCTCCTGCTGTAAGCTTGCCCAGTGCTGAGATTACAGCTATGTGCCACCATGCCTGGACTTTGGCTGGCTCACTGTGCCCTGGGGACAGAGCTGGCACAGCATTTGGTGCTGGGGATCAAACTGCAGTTCCCACACTTTGCCTAAATTCGCCTAAGCAGGTGCTTTAGTCCGCTGAGCTATCTTGCCGGCCCCGTGAACTGCCTTTCTTGCCTGTCATGTAGCAGCAGCATTCACTGATTTCTGGTCATACCTCCTAAAGATTCAAAAAAAAGCACTTCATGAATTCTTTCAGAAAGTGGCAAGGCTAATGGATAAGTGGATTTGAGGTGAGGGGAATTTTGTTGAGGGGGATTAATGGTAATGTGTGTTTTATTGTAAGGAATTTAAAAAATCTATAATTCATTGTATATTTTGATCATCTCTTGTAGCGATCATAAAAGTATAAGGTAATATTAAGAGGGAAAAGTAATAACTTTACAGTGAAGATGGTGGGAAGATGCCACCTTAAACAAATGATCTAAATCAATGTCCTCGGAAATGCAAGTTGTCCATACTACGTGTCCTCTGATAAGAGGCCCTGGGAAAGGCATAGACTGACATCTGGAGTGTGAATTGCAAAAATGCAGAACCTCAGTCTAGTTATAAGAAACACCAAACAAATTTAAAATGAGGACTGTTCTAGAAAATACCACTACATCTTCAAAGGTATCATTGTCATTGACAAGGAAAGACAGCACAGTTATAGATTAAAGGAGACTAAGGAGACATGAATACTAAGTGCAATGTAGGCTCCTGGAGTGGAAAAAGGACAGCCAGGGAGAATACTGAGAAAATGTAATCAGGTGTGTAGGCTGTTAGTCCCTGGGACAAAATGCCTTGAATGAGCGGAAGAGGCTTATTTTGGCTCATAGTGTCAATAGGATCAGCCTCCAGTGGAGCTGACTCCATAGCAAAATCAGTGACAGAAAGACGTGGCTGAGGAGAGCAGCTTAATGCAGGGTCGCCGGGAAGCACTGCTCAAAATGAGAAGCTGGGGACAATCCATGCAATGCCGCAATGAGCTGGCCCTTCCAACCAGATCCCACCTCCAAACATTAGACTTGCAGGGACAATTTAGATCTGAACCATAACATAGATAGCTTAATGCCCTATATGCACCAGTGAGAGTTCCCAGGATTATAACTTTACACTACTAAAATGATAAGAGAGGTCAACATTAAGGAAATCAGGTGCATGAAGCATTATATACATAATGTGGCCAGTATACCTATGGATTACTTCTGGTTTCTGTGCCTAACCATTTTCCTTCCCACTGGTTAAAACTGGTTCAGTCTACAAAAATCTTTCTTTCCCACCTTGAGCAAAGTGATCAGGTAAGGCTCTTGTTGTCGTGTGGTTGCTAGGGTAGATTCCTGAGTGACAGATGAGGCCATAAAAAGCACTCTGAGGCTGAGACCAACGGCAGGAGTGAGAAGTGGGGCGCATCTAGTCCCTAATTCCATTCTGGAGTCCAACCTTTTAGTGCTGACTTCCCTACTCTGCCTCTTGTTTACCAAGTGAACCTCATCCCTACTGTACTTCACCCAAGAGCTATCATAGCATATAACTGCTGTTATTCACCAGGAAATAGGAAAATCACTTCTACAGTGCAGTTCCCAGCTGACATTTAACAACTGTCTTGGATGAATCAGAAGGACATTTACACTCTGTGGCAGGACCAGGACAGTGAGAATGGGGTCTGAGGTGATCTGGATCCTCCCCTTACAGGGAATCAGGCTACAAGGACCCATCCGTAGGGCAAAGTGCTAGTTGCTAACCATTACCTGAAGATGTTGCAGGAAGTAATGTGGTGTTACTTGTGTTTCCTTAGTTCATTTTCTCATTGTTGAGGCAAAACACCGAACACTCAGTGAGCAGAGGAAAGGTCTATTCAGGCTCACAGTTTGTAGAAGGTTTACTCCATAGCTGGCTGGCTGTGAGGCAAGGTGGCATGTAAGAGGGACACTGCAGGGGACAAACAGCTCATGGTGTGCAGAAGGCAGTGAAGCTAGCATTGAAGCTAATTGGTCCAGAAGGGTAGGAAGGCATTCACACCCAAGTGGGACAGCCTTAACCCCAGCACTAGTCACCCCCCAAACCCCCACTATGACCTTTTAATACTTTGCCAGTAGAAGACAGTATATTTTCATTGTCAACCACATGTAAATAACCTCCTAAATCACACATTACTTTTAAGCTATTTTACTTATAATTGCTAGGGTTATTTGGTTTTAATAACTTTCACAAATGACTACACGAACATTCTCACTTGGTGAGACAAGAGCTTCATCCTGTGCCCAGCATTAAGTGGAGCTTGCCTGCCCCTGCCTCTCCCTGCCAGATTGTCCTTTAGGCCTGGCTGTGTCTGCAGAGGCCCTGGCTCAGGAGTGCTTGAACTCAGGTGGACACAGGGCACATTTTTGGGACAGAGGTCAGGCACCCAGGGCAAACTCATGAGAGGGGGAGAGGGACAGCTTTGCCCAGAGATGTGAGCTCTGACATAAGGGCCGCTGCTTAAAATAACCTGTCCTCCATGCCCAAGCCCTGATAGCCAGGCTTTTATCTCAGTTGTTCTCTGTCACCTGCCTTTCCCACTTGATGTTGAAAGACTCCAGGTGGCTATTCCTGGAGGATGCTTGCCCAGATTTTATTGCTGTTTTCTCTTTATTTCACTAACAGGGTTTGACAACTTTATTGAAGTACAACTTTCATACCATGAAAGTTACCCTGATTGCAGGAGTGTAAGTCAAAGTCTTTGTAAATTCACCAGGTTGTACAATCTATCACCTTAATCCAGTTTTGGGATATTTTCACCACCTGAGTACTCTATTCCCAATTAGTTAATCTCCATTTCTCCCCTCCCGACTCCATACGTCCACTAATCTAGTCTGTTCTGGAAAATTGCTTTTCCTGGATATTTTACTTCATATTTTGTCTGGTTTTTTTCACTAGGATGTTTTTTGGAGGTTCATTCAAGAAGTGGTATATCAGTAATTATTGGGCTCCGCTAGCCAAATGCCTGAAATTCTTTCAGGGTTGTAGGACCAGCCACACTTCAGGTTGTGCCTTAGTGTCATTTCCTGGGCTGAGCCACTGTTCTCTTCTTCTAGGTTGTCCTTTCTCCAGGAACCTGGCCATGTCCCTCCTCTGGTTTTGCTCATTACTCCTGCCTCTGGGTCCCCCTCAGCTTTGCTCATATGTCCTCATATGACCTTTGCTCATATGACCTCTGCTGAGGTCTTAGTGCAAAGTGTCACTTCCTTGGAGACACCCTTTGAACTCCTTGGCCGATGCAGTGTCCCTGTCACAAGTACTCACTTGCTCTGCTGTATCTTTATTCACACCTCTTCATTGCTGAAACTGGATTTTCTACTTATTATCTTAATAGATGAGTGGGTAAATGTCTTGAGTGGGGGCTGCTGTGACACCACCAACTGGTGGCCTAGGCACAAGATAAATTCATTTCTGAGTATTCCAGAGGCTAGGAAGTCTGAGATACAGCTGCCAACAGATTGGGAGTCTGATGGGGGCCAACGTCCTGGGTGAGGCGCTACACCTCTCCTATGACACCCTCACATGTGGAAAGTACCAAGGGTCCTTCTGACCTCACTCTTCAGTCACTTGCTGAACACTCCCATCTCACAATGCCATCATTTCCAGGGGTACGACTGCAACCTAGAAATGGTTGGGAACGCAAGAGTAGCACAACTTTTCAGGGTCTAGCTGCTAGGGCCACTGCCCGGCCTGATGTCTTCCAGGCTAGGGACACAAAGGTTTGTGGAGACAACTATTCATACCCTAATACCATGCTTAAAACAATTGCATAACACTTAGCAAACAAATTTATAACCCATCTCCTCCATTTGCTGCTTCCATCTGAGGTAGCATGGATTTTCCTGCTCTACCTTTAGCCCTTACAGTAGGAATGGATGCAGAGTCTGACGAAATATTGCTGTCTGCAGCCTCTGTCCTCAGGCCACTGGCTGGGCCACCTGACAATCTGATCTTTGCCTCTTTACAGACCCCGGCCCCCAATCACAGCCTAAACCATCTGTATGGACCTTCACCACCCCTGGGAACAATGTAAGTGTTTAGACCCATGGAATGCTCTAAGGTTGCTCAGAGTCTGGAAAATGTGGAGATTGGGGACAGCGTTCCTTATTTGAAATTTAACCTTTTTACATGAGTAACAACATTTGTGTATAGCTGCTTAAACTTTGTTCAGGTATTAAGCGTTCATAACTGCGGAGTTTTGTAGCATTCTAGGTTTGAAACACTGAGCTTCATAAATACAGCTTTTCCCTGGAGACATGCTGTGTGGTGCATTCCATGAGGCCTTGTGCCAGGCAGTTAGACTGCTGCTGCAGCAGGTGACTGGTAACCAGCAGGAGTCAAAGGAGGCAGCAAATGGAGAAGGCCTGAGGTTCTAGGAAGGGCTTGTTTCCTGTTGCTGGGATGAAATACATGACACCCCAACCTGAAGAAAGGTGCGTCCTGGCTCAGTGCCAGAGGTTTGAGTCAGGGTTGACTGGCTCCAAGGTGGGAACCATCACGGTAGACACCATTAGATTTGTGCTATTCAGGAAGCAGAGCCAGAGGCCAGGCATAGCCAAGGCCATGTCCCGGTGACCCACAAGACACACCCACAGGTGCTCTCCTAATCTAGGGGTCTCTCAAGCCACTCAAGATGACAAGATTAATCACGACAGGGCCCGAGTCTTCCTTCCAATACTCAAAAACATACTTTTACTTTGTGGCAAGAGTTTTCCCACTAAAACCGAGACACAGAAATTAGGTTGGAAAAGAGAACTCAGAATTGGAGGCCAATTACATGCTTGGCGCTTGTGAACACATTTCTCCGTTTATTCTGTATCACTAGCCACCAAACGACAGAGGTGGGATTTGAGCCACTTCAGGGCCTCCCTGGGCCCAGACATTACCCATGGTGCCTCCACTTTCTGCTATTAAAGAGATCTCAGTGAGGAAATATCAAGGTTTTGTGCAAGCTAGAAAATGTACCCAGTGCAAACACGAGGCTGTTTTTGCCTTCCCCAAGCAAGCACATTCATTGCCTTTTTCTGCCATGCTGGTCAGAGGTTACACGAAGTTAGCTAGTGTCACATCTGAGTGTGTGGCATGGTAACCAGTCTCGGCATGCGCTACTAGCTTGTGGCATTGTTTTCCTCCTGCAAAGTTCTAGTGAGGCACGTGTCCAACGACAGCTGCATTTTGGATGGTATTTAAACATGCAGTAACAGAAAAATGTGACTCTAGAACAGAAAAACCAAACCATGTCCACCTTTCTGTTGTGCTTGGAATATAGTAATATCTGACAAAATTGTGTGTCTAAATTTTATTTTTGTGGTGCTGGGGGTTGAACTAAAGGCCTTGTACATTTTAGGTAAGCATTGCACCACTGAGATATACCCCTGGCTCTGGTCTTTTCTTGTTGGGTACCAGGATTCAAACTCAGGACCTTGCACTTGCCAGACAGGTGCTGTGCCACTGAACTGTATCCCCAGCCCTGGAGAGTGTTTCAAGAAAAGCACTTATATAAAATTTGGAAAATAAGGATTAACTATATAGAAGTTACTGACATAATAAACTTTTTAAGCTATTTTATACAAAGTTAAGACACTTCATACAAAATAACTGTTTTAATCACATCTGATAAGGGAAGATAAATTAAAAATTTCTAATTTAGACTGCCATATCCCAAGCTGATATCCAAAGGAACAGTTATTTTAAGATGTTCATGTATGTGCCTTGAAAAAACTTTTATGGATGAAAGTTGGGGAATGCTATGTCTCCTTCTTACAGATACTTGGGGAATGGGATAAACGAAAACTGTTTTCTCTCTTGCTTTCAAGTATGACTAACTTCTATCTCCAGGGAGTGGGCTGTAGAGGAGAAACCTTAGGAAAAGCTCAAATTTCTGCCATATAAGCTCGGATGATTGTGCCTGTTTGGATATTTTACTCATGCGGCCTTTCAGTTTCACCCTTTAGGCCCTCTGATTTCCAGGAATACTCTGCAACCAAATCAATACAGTCAAACATGTGAATTCTCCAGGCCATGGGTTTTTGAAAGGAGGTATGGCAACCAGAGGAGCCTCAATCAAACCGTCCCTTGACTGAACCGATGACGGCTGAGAATGCTAACAGCTTTCCCGCCAAACACGGGTGCTGACACAGATGAGCTCTATTTCTTGTCAGGGCTAACATCCCATAATCAACTGCTTGGAAATTAGCTTGCTGTGCAAAGATGAAATGTTTTACTCTCAAAGTCAGCTGCCCGTCAAGGGATGCCCTTCAATCAGAAGAACCAAAAATAAATTCTCCCATCTCCTGTTCTTAAATAGCATTTATTAGTATTGCAATGAAGTCTCTTGCATGAGAAGAGTTCTCACATTTACTAAGGATATACAGGTTATGGTTATAGAAGCAATTCCACTGAGTTGCTGTAGTAAGAGCATACCCAACTATGACCCTTAACGCAGCAGTGTAGTATTCACAACATGACTGTGGTCATGGAGCTATTTATCCACGCATGCCTTTTTTTCTTTTCTTTTTAAAATACTGTATGTGCCTGGATAGGGTGGAAAAAGAAATGCCAAGGGCTTGCTAAAAAGGAGAAGACTAAAAAAGATAAAATTCCCACGGTGCAGTTCTGTTCCACTGTTGTCTGAGTGCAGGGACAGTGCTGCCACGGGGGAGCAGTGCACCCCAGGATTTCTTGGTCAGGACGGTGAGAAGGCCCTTGAGGCGCTGAGAGGCTGGCAGGATGGAGCAGGCATCTCTGTTTATGGAATCCAGCTGATGTTTAGGCACCGTGCGATGAACGCAAACATGTCTGAGACTTCTTCTATCACTTTGGCCGTGGGCTTCCCTGCCCCATGGCCTGCCTTGGTGTCCACATGGATGAGCAGGGGGTTGCTCTGCTTCTGGCTGCGGCCCAAGGTGTACTGGAGAGTGGCGATGAACTTCAGGGAATGGAGCGGGACCACGCGGTCGTCATGGTCAGCAGTGAGGAGCAGCATGGATGGGTACTGGACACCATCTGCCTCTGGCAGCTTCACGTTATGCAGGGGAGAGTATCTG
>PVKA01014836.1:0-51448 GCA_004027165.1 Ctenomys sociabilis | reverse complement strand
TAAAGCATTTATCTTGCTCTGCAGGGCTCTAGCAGCAGTGTGGTTGTGGGGTGAATTAGCATGGAAGGAACAGAGGGTACACACTTGCTTCCAACTTGGGCAGCACCCAGGATGGAGGACATCACTAGAAGCAATAGCTGGAGGGTTGGAATTTACAACCACAGTACTTGTGGACATTCCTGGAAAAGCCCAAGATGGCAGCTGCGTGAATTATTTTACTAGGATCATGCTCTTTATTGCTTTTTTTCTGATCATTTTTGGTGAGCACTGATTTCTTAGTTGTGGAGAAGTAAAGGTATTAATTACAATAGGGGTTGTACAATAAAAGTACAAGGTGAAGCTCAGATGGGAGAAGGGGAGTAAATGTGTGGAATAACCAGGGAAAAAGAAGCAAAGGAAAAGGACACTAGAGATGTTGGAAAAGGTAAAGTAGAACTTAAGGCTGAAGGTATGAAACACCTGTTTAACTTCCACATAATGAAGAGTGGCATTATATTATATTACAAAGCACATTTTATAAAGGAATTATAATATTTATAAACCTGAATGCACTATACAACATAATAGCTAAATACATAAAGAAAAAAGCTATTAAACTACAAGTAGCTTTTAATTAAAGTAAAATAAGGTTTAGAGTTATCCAGACATCTGGCAGAATTAGATGTATCTAGGAAACAAAAGAAATAAGTAAGGACAGAGGAAATTTGATATTAAACAAAAATTCTAGAATAGATAAATTGTTATAGCTAATCCTATCTGAGGAACTAGTGAAGGCACTGAGGCAAGGAAATGAAATCATTGGTGTCAATATTGAGAAAAATAGATAAAAATCATCTCTATGTGGAGATGGCTGACTCCCCAGAAAATCTAAAAGACTCTAATGAAGCACTAGTCAAACAAATGAGACCATTTAGTAAAGATAGTGCGGTATAGATAAGCGTACAAGAATCAATAACTTCACTTTCACCTAGCAATAAGTACCCAGAAATGAGAACAGGAAAAATGATAATACAAGTTAAGGAGGAAAAGGACTGTAAAAATCGTGAGGGCCAAATTAACAGAGACAAGTTGGGCCCAAGCTGTACACTCCTGCTGCAGCTCTCCTATCTCCAGTGGGGTCTGGATGTCAGCCTTGCATTCTGAGGTTCCTTTTCAAGCACTTCCATCCAACCTGTACACAGCTGCTGTTCTAGATCTGGGGCAGCCCCTAAGAGCCACAAATGCTAAGAAACAGGCTGGATTCTGTGAACACTGTGCTCATCAGTGGATTCATGGCCAAGGAGTCTGGTCCCTGTGCCCTTGGGAGGTAGGATCTGTTCACCAGACGCAGGTCACCAGGAGGGTTTATTTTCCTTCTTGGTGCCTCCTTTCTCTCTCTTGGGCCTGGCTGTCATGGCATGAGCAGGTTTCCTCTGCTACTGGACGTTCCCAACAGATGGTCTCAGGCTTGGAACTCACTGACCACTGACTCAAGCCACTAACACAGAGCTGAAACAAACCTCTTTCTTTAAACAGAGGGAGATTGTGTCTCGGGGACAGGGAAAGGGCCTGTCTCCTTCAGCCCCGAAGACAGCAGTAGCTGTGTGCATTTTTGCTCTTCCAATATTCATTTTAAACCTCTGATTAGATAGCTATCTTTTACTCTGTAGAAAATTGGACACAAATCACCCTACATAAATCAGTGGGCCGGTCTTTTTTTTTATTCTTATCTTTGAAAAAATCTGTTATTTATTTATTTGGTACTGGGTCTCCCTACGCAGCTCAGATTCATAGTGATCCTCCTGTCTCAGCCTCACCAGTGCTGGGATTATAGGTGTGTACCACGATACCTGGTTTTGGTGGCTGGCACTGTGAGCTCGGGGTTCTGGGGATTGAGCTATCTCACTAGTCTGGGCTGGCTTCTGGCTCTGATTAGAGCCTGACTAATGCAGACCTGTGTGTGTAAAACAGTCAAACCTGTTTTATACAGTGGGGGAGATAGATCAGTGGTCTAAATGCCTTCCCGGGAAGCTTAAGAACCTGGGTTCGATCCCCAGTACTGCATGCCATACCAGGCCCTGTGCTGAGCCAGCCACCGAAACCAGGTGTGATGGTGCCTGCCTGTAATCTCATGCTGGGGAGGGGAAGCAGGATCACTATGAGTCCAATCTGCCTATCGAGTCCTGTATCAAATAAATAACTCAAAAGATTAAAAAAAAACCAAGTGAAACCTTATGGAAAAACCTTCAAACAAGAGCTAAACAAATAAGGAGGCATTTCCTCAGGTGGGAATAGTTAGTACTATAAAAATATTCTTTTTGTAATACACAAATTTAATGAAATTCTAATTGTGACTTTAACAGCTTTTCTTTCAGAATACACAAAAGTATCTTAAATTCTAAGGGTAGGATAATTAAAAGACAACAATCAAAACAACAATACCCCCCCCCAAAAAAAACCCAAAGCATAAAAAGTAAAAAGAACAAAAACATGAAAAACAAGAATTATGATGGAGGACATGACTTGCCAAGTCTAATAGTCAGAGCAATCAAATGTGAGTGGTATTAGAAAGCCAGACAAAGAGACCAGTTGAATGGAAAGGAAAAATGCAGAAAAAGATCATAGAATTTCATATATGGCAAGGAATTTCATGAGTGGTTTATTTAACAAATGTACAGGCGGAAATCACCAGCCATCTAGAGCAAGGACTGCAAACTTATCTGAAAAGAGCCACAGAGGAAATGTTTTAGGCTTTGGGATGTTATTTTCTTCTGCTGCTACCACACCACTCTGCCATTACTGCATCAGAGCAGCCACATAAAATATGTAATGCACTCATCAAGCCATATTCCAATAAAACTTTATTTACAAACACAAGCTGGCCCATGGGCTGTGATTTGTCAATCCTTGCCCTAGAGAAAAATAATACTATATCCCTTCCTCCATCTCTAACTGAATATAAAAATAAATTTCAGGTGAGATAAAAACTTAAACCAAATTGACCTCTTAGTAGAAAAACATTTAGGTATGATCCTATCCAGAAGGCCATCAAACAAGTCTGGAAACCCACACATTTAAAACAAAAAGGAAACTGGATATATTTAATTATATAAGCATGCAAAACTTTTATATGAAAAATAAGAAATAGTTTTTAAGAGAATATGTTGGCCTCACAGATAACTGATAGTTCAGATCTACAAAAGGTTCAAATTGACAAGAAAAAGACAAGTCCATTGAAAAATGGACACAGGGTATACTGAAGATTTTGGTTTTCACGCAGTGAGAGGTTTTCAGCCAGAGGGTGATGTGAATTGGTTGAGAGAGAGTGGGACTCCAGCGAGGAGCAAGGGCTCTGGAGGGTGGTGGGCAATCCTGGAACCATGGAGGCTAGCTGGGATCTCTGCTGACACCCCAGGAAGGCTTAATACATGCTCTATAACCTCAATAACCACCGGCTGAACTTTGATAAACATGGCTATGCTGCGCTCCCATGGCATCTAGCCCAAGGGCTCCTGAGCTCACTTCTTGATCCTTCTTGCGACTAAGATCCTTCCCTTGAGGTTCAGAATACGGCACAGCTTTTCTCTGGTTTTTGATATAGACAAACGTGCATCTCTGGTCATGTCTACCCTAAAGAGAGCTTGCTTTGGCCAGGGTGCGCTGGCAGCTCTCTGAAGACCACCGAAGAGGACAGAGCACACCCTTGTAGCCTGCTGTAGGAGGGGAGAAGGGAGGCTGCACTGAGAGACTCCTGCTGCAGGCTGGAGCTCTCGAGATCTGGCTGCACGTCGCTTTTCTCCCTGTAAAGCCCAGTTTCCAAGAGCTGAATGATCAGAGTGAAGTAACAACTTGCTTCTCTTCCGCTGGAAAGCAGGCTTCAAAACTGTGTCCACCCAGGCTGTAGCAGGGACAGCTGCTGGAGTGACAGACACAAGGGGCAGCCCTCACCTGCCCACACAAGACTTGGGAAGCCCCAGGCAAAAAGCTGCGCAGCGCGCTCAGGGCCTGGAGCCTGCAAGGCAGGCTCTGTGGCTCTGTGCAGAGCCTCCTGCTTTTTCAAGTGTAAAATAAAAAAAGATCCTGGACAGGAGGGCTCTCTAGAGAAAAATGAAAGAACGCGCTTAGACACGAGCTGCTGGGGAGTGGCGGCGGAGCTGACATTTGCTGCAAAGGGAAGAGAATAGCCCCACCGCAGAGGGACCCGCGCACGGAGCAGCGAGCTCGGTGAGGCTTATCTTTTCAGAGGCCTCTCTGTTGCCTGAACCCCCCTCCTGTCCCCAGGAGGAGGCAAAGGAAAGTGTATTGGCAAAGTCTGGCGGGTGGGGGCTGGCGGCGTTAGCTCATCCGCAACTCCTTGCCTCGCAGAGGCAAGTTGAGAACGTTCCACTCTCCAGAATTGAGCCTGTATCTGGTTTCCTGGGGATTGGGCACAATGGGCCCTGCTTCCTAGAGCTCCCGTTGAGGCAGCTGTGTCCCGAGCTGTCTACACCTCTGCCTCCAGGGCGTGCTGCAGGATCTCAGGAATCCCCTCAACCCAGTTTGCATGGTCCTAAGGCCTCCCAAGAGATGCATGCTCCACACATACTCTTGGAAGAAATGAAAGAAGAGTATTTTGGAGTCACGTTCCAATTATTTGCTTGGAAATGTAAACCTGAAGCTCTGAGGTGACAACTAGGTGAGTTCAGGTATAGCTGTGATACGATGGTAGATTGGCAAGTGGGATTGGCAAGTGGCAGCCCCAGCGCCAAGGCTAGTATGTGACTTGTTTATGTAAATAGAGATGTATTGGAACACAGTCACAGCCATTTGTTTACACACTGGCTGTGGGTTGTTTCCAAGTTGCAGACTTGAGCAAACCTACTGGAAACATATGGCCTGCATGCAAAGCCTAAACTATTGGCTATCTGGCTCTTTACAAAAGAATTTGCCGATTCCAGTTCTAAGCAATTCTCTGGAGTTAGCACTTCTAGGCTAGGATCAAGGGCTCTGTGATGTGAAGAACCTTCCAGTGACAATACAAATCAACTTCTAAGCACTGTCAAAACAAAATGAAAGCAGGATGAACCAATCAAGACTGAGTCACGGGTAGGGTGTGTGCATGTAGCCCTTCAGGATCACATTATTTGAATCAGCCACTATCAGTGCAAGCCCGGGGGTCCTCTTTTCTTGCCTCATGGGGTCTCACTTATCAATAGCAAGCCCAGCAGCATTCTCTAAACAAAGGACAAAACACCCCTACTCAGTTTATGGGCAGCCAAAAAAGCGAGCTAGATACCACAGTGAATTACCTATTGCCTTTAGAGCCCTGGCATCCATTCACCCCTTGATGGTAGTCATTTGGCCATATACTATTTCCATTTCCTTTCTATGCTGTGGGTGGGGCTGAACCAATGAACACGGCACTAGATTCAGATTTAAGCCAATCCGAATGCTGCATCCTCTATGGACCATCATGATTGGTTCAGAGATGGGCATGAGACCTAGTAGCTTTCCATGGAACTTTTCCAGAGATTTCTGGGGAAAGTGTTCTTTCTTGCCTAGGGCACCTGAACTTAAAGAAATAAGATCTAAGCTACTCTAAGTACTCCATGATCCCAAGGAGACCTTGGGTGGGCAGAAGTAGTGTGAAGACGGCTCCAAGTAAGGAAGAAATGGAAGAAACCTTGTAATATTTTACAATTCCTCTAATCAGATAATGTCTTCTTGACCCAGACACCTATCAGGTAGGTTTGTGTTACATGAACCCACAGTTGTTTTTCCTTCTTCCATTTTAGACCTTTCTTTCTGTTTGTAATGGAAAAACAAGTCATCCTGGTGGAAAAGTTACTACGTGACTTTGCCTATTATTGTAGCTCAGCAGCACAACTTCGTGCAGTCCTGCTGTGTCTGGAGCCTCTTCCTCAGACTCCTGCATGTTTGAGGGCATTTGGTTCCTTGGCATGAGGAGTGATACCAGGCTGTTGCCCATCTGGGGGTGGGGCACCTGCAGTCCTGGCTGTCACCGAAGCTGCTGTTGCTATTGAACCTGGGAACTCTAAACCCTAAAACTGCAATAAGTTCATGTGACATTTATCAATTTTGACAAGAAAGGTCCCAGGAAAAGGACTCAGGAGTCAACTCAAGGCCTCTAGTCAACTGAGCTATGACCTAGCAAATGGCAGCTCATGGCAGGCAAAACTATAACAGGTAAAATTTCCTTGGGTGCCATTTCATGTTCTTCTTGTATCTTCTCAAATCTCAGTTAACTGATGTTCATTCACTCTCTCTCTCCCCCTCTTGGCCACCTCACCCTTCTCCCTTTCCCTCTCCTCCTCTCTTCTCCTTCCCTTCTCTTGCCCTTCCTCTTCTTCCTTTCTTAACTCTTTGTTCCCTCCCTTTCTCATCCCTTCTCACTGGAGCCAAAGCAGCTTTCACCTAGCAAACAGATTAGGGTCTTATTAGACAATTTGCAGGAAACAGGTTCACCAGCTTTGGAATTACATAGATCTGGATTTGAATGCCAGACCAACCATCAAGTAGATATGTGAGTATGGGTAAGAAATACCTTCTCTGAGCTCTGGTTTGCTTATTAGACAAATATTTCCCTTGCTGAATTGTTATAGGGAGATGAGATCATGCATACATAGATGTAGTGGTAGATTGGATTCCAAATTTAGTTCCCTCCATGATTTGAATCACAAACTGAACTGGACAAGAATAAATGGCTGGCCAGATAGCTCAGTGGATTAAAGCACCTGCTTAGACAGATGTAGGGACCAGGGTGTGATCCTCAGTGTGCCATTCCAGCCCTACCCCTGGGGCTCACTGAGGTAGGGACTAAGACTAGGCGTGATGGTGCACACCTATAATACCAGTGTTTGGGAAGCTGAAAACAGGAGGATCACTATGAGTCTGATCTGTGTAGTGAGTCCATGAAGACCCTGTACTAAAAATGCATTAAAAATCACACAGAAAATGAATCAACATTGAATGTAACCATTGAATTTGATTAATTTCTCACCCAACTAGGTTTGTGACCACAACTGTGGAAAGAATGAAATTTGTGAAGCAAGGTGCCACTGCCTTTGGGAAGACTCTTACAAAATAATACAAATAATATTAAATATCATTAATTTAATTTAATAATTAAATATTGTTGCTTTAGTCTCTCAGGGGTATTTGCAGTGTCATAGGGATCAGTCCCTTCCTTAACCCAACATTAGGAACTGTAGTTGTCAGAGTCTTGGTCAGAGAGACAGACAGGTTCCTAGGTTTAAGTCTTATAGGAGGCCACTTTGTAATGAGATGTCAGATTTCATAACCTGACCAAGGGCTCTTTACAGGCTTTAGGCATGGCCTAGAGTTTGAGAAATACATGCTATATGTGTGGAAGCCAAAAGAGGGATTCTAGACATTTGATGTGGTGATTAGATGCAACTCAGGTGGTCAGAATCCAGTTCTCAGGCCAGATCGGGTACATTCAGGGTGGCATGGCTATAGACAAGAATCTAGTTCTTAAAGGCTGTTATCAACATTGAATTTGGACTGAGGTGAGTTTAATGGAAGACGGCCATACACTTGCTGTCACCCAGGCTTTCCTGCTATTTGGTCACAAGCATCATCATCCAGGGAGTCAGATGGCAGGTGGTCTCCCTCCCACAAGCTATCAGTACCCTCAGGGCCTGTCTTACTGGTCACAGTGTCTGAGTGAAAAGGCCCAAAGAAAGGAAAGTAGTTCTTTAATTCCAAGAGGTGCTTCTAGCACTTTTGCTTAACTGAAAAGAGAGGTCACTGCTGGTGGTAAGCACATCCTCAGTAGGTCCATTGCCTCTAAGAGTATATTACACAGTCTTATGGAAGCCATGCTTCCTTGTTATACTAATTCATGATGTGTACATTATTTAAACCAATAACAAAGGTCTGAAAGTTAATAATCATTAGTATTGGGTGTGGTACCCAATGGCTTTATGCCATGTGTGCAAAAACCTACTGTTTCCCACTTTGGACATTCCACATTGCATTCTGCTTTAGAAATCCCATGATTCTATAATAATACAAATTAACACTTAAATATTAACGAATAAAGTTCTTCATGGGAGCAAATCAGACATAAGACTTCTGATAAGAAACAAGGGGTGATATTGAAGATTCCAGGATAGCACGTTATGCTGCAAAAGTAAAAGCTATTCACGGATTTCACTCTTCCAGTCTGTGGGAAGAATTATTAAAGGTTATTTTCATAAGTTTGAGGCTGTATAATTAATTTCTATAAAACCCATGGAAAATTTTAGTCTTTTCAATGATTTTCTTTCCTATCTTTTCCCAGAAGAGTCTGAATCTGACAATTTTTTTCTTTTCAATTAAAAGAAGGGGAATTGAACAGATGTGCCCCGAGAGGGCTGCCAGTACTCTCAAGAACTGATAATAATTTATTCAGGTCTGTATATAATAATCAAATAGATCTTTACATATAAAATGCAGCAAACACACACAGCTCTTTGGTACAGTAGTGCTTCTTGTTGGAACACTCGGGAAAACTCCCATATATCAGAGATCACTTATGACAGCCCTATCTTCTGTGTAAAAGGTCATCTCTCGGCAGAAGAATCTCTCTCCTAGTTAAAGGGATACTAATTTTAAGCACTCTGCCAAGCTGAAGATGGAGTGAATGAGCAAGAAAAGGAGATGTCAGGTTTCAAATGCAGGGCACGTTCATTGCATGCTCAGATGCTGAGCTGGGAGGAGGAGGAGGAGGAGAGGAAGCCTCTATTTAGAGATGATTGGAAGAGATCTGTGCTGCATACTGCACTTAAGGTGGAATGGGGGAGGCTATTCTTTCTTTCCTTTTGTTGTGACAAAATGGCTGCCATGGGAAGAGGAAGCAGCAGCAAATGGCTGCAGTAGGGCCTCTTGGGTGCTTGAGGAGATGCATCTGTTCAGGACTGTGGTGAAGTGGTAAGAAGTTTTTAAACTCAGGATGAAGAAATGGAATACATTCAGAAGGAAGGGACAGTTGACTGAGAAAATGGCTGGGCAAGTGAACAGGGTAATGCCTGGAAAAAACAGACTCCAGGAAAGTATGTTGACAACTCCCCGCCCCCTGCTGCCCAAAGCAAAGAATTTTTCATATTTTAGCTATTTTCTATAGCCATGACAATTCAAAGAACTCAAAATACTTTAGCAAATGCTCAGCAACTACTTTGAAATATCCTGTTTAAAATGACTCCATGACTTCCAGAGATAAGTGGGCCGGATTTAAAGACCCATGCAGGGTTATTCTTAAGCAAACCAGCCAGGCAGGCAAAGCAGATCTCTGCCCTTCTTTTCTTCTTCTCTGCTGGCTCCCAGGTTCCCTTCCTTCCAGAGTTTAAGACTTCCTTGCTGTTCCTGGTTGCATGAAGCACCCTTTCTAAAAGCCTCTGTGACAATCAGCCAATCAGATACACTAATCTGGGTAAGTGCGTTTTCCCTCCTTCAGGACATAGTTACATGTAGTTAGGCCTGTTCCTTCATGAGGCAGATGACCAAAGCAAAAAGAGTGAATGGAGCAGGAATTTCAGACACTGTGTACAGTCCCCTGGGGTAGCTCTGGGGCCAGAGCCTTTATATTATTGTGACAGAGAAGTGGTCTGTGAAGACTATGACCATCACATCTTAGAGGTTTTATTCTCTTTGTGTGCATGTGTGTGTTTGGCCTCTTTCTCTCCTCACCACTCCCAAAAAGCACTCACCCAAATACACAGCCCCACACACAAAGATTTTATACATGTGTGTATTGTACATGAATGTGATGCTGCAAGCATAAAGCACAACTATAACACACACTTTATTATCTAGTGTCCCCTACCCTCAGGATCTTATAAAGCAGGCACTGACAAATTGTTGGCCCTGAGTTTAAATAAGTATCCAGCCCATTTTATAAATAAAGTTTTATTGGACACAGATACACCCATCCATGTGTGTATGGCCTATGGCCACTCTTGTAATGTAACAGATTATATGATGGTAATTATGACAGAGATCATATGACCTATAAAGGAAAGGCTTTTCTGACCCTATGAGTAAAATTTTGCTGATTCCAACTTTAGAGTAGTAGCATCTTGTACCTAGAAAGTACATTTGTTTTAATTGACAAAAGAAATTTCCTTCTAAAAGGTGCCTTATAAAACTCTCCTAAATTCCCAAAGATGCAAAATCAGAAGACATATTTTAGAAAGTTATTCCTGCTTGTATCTTAGATTATGATCCTCCTCTGAAATACTTGTGCATGTCTCAGCTCTGTCTTGGCAATTCACAACCACTCATAGAGAATCCTGTGCAGCTCTGGTGGAATGTTCTTTTTTATCTGGAGTCAAAATCTGATTTCTTACAATTTGCTCCTTTGTCTTTGGGGACAGCCAGGGAAAGAGGAAAATTTCCCTTTTAGCTCTGCACCAAAGTTTTAGAGGGAATCAACATGCCTCATCTTTGGTCTTGCTTCTCTGGATTAAAAATTCCCTAGTCCCTTGCTCTATTGCTTGGGTGCTCTGACATCAGCGCCTTGCCTCTGGTGGCCAGCGTATTCTGAGTATTTCATCCCAACAATATAGATACTGAATGTTTCTTTGGGTGGGGCGTTGACTCCTAGCCATTAGCATTCCAACTGCTTACCAGAGAAAGGCTGAATGGGGTCTTCTAGAAGGCAGAAAGTGGGGGCTGAGTGCTCCTGCCAAAGACCTGGCACAGGCCAGCAGCAGTGCCCAATCAAGCCCCAGGTATCCCTGTATGTGATCATACCAGGCCTCTGAGCTGGGCTGGGAAGGCCTAGCAGGGATCCCACCAGAAAGCTCATTTGGCTGAATGGTATTTTTTTTTTTTTCTTTTGTCTTTTTGAGACAGGGTCTCGCTATGCAGTTCAGGCTGGCTTTAAGCTCACTTTGTAGCTCAGGCTGGTCTCGAACTCACAACAATCCTCCTGCCTCAGCCTCCCGAGTGCTGGGATTACAGGCATGCGCCACCACGCCCGGCCTGAATGATATTTTTGAATTTACCACTCAACAAATCATGAAATGGGATTGTCAAGTTCATTTTGGGGAAATCTGTGCTGAACATAATGCCTCAAGTATGTGTTATGGCTGCTGGGGATACAACTGGTGTTAGTGGCTTAAGGGGCTCAGGAAATTTCCATGAGACCACAACAAAGGAACAGCCAATGCTTGGGGAGAATAATGGGAGATAGACGCTTTTCCCTACATTGTTGAGAGTAGATCTTTGTTGTTATATAAAAACTTGCTTCTCCAGGCACCCAAGCTCCCCCAGCACACCATATTGGACCTACTAAGGAAGAAGTTTAAAACAAATTATAACCCCACTCCCACTCCCCAAGAAGGTTCAATGAGGCCTCATCCTATGGTAATGAGCTCAATTTAAAATGATCATTTCTGACATTAAAGGCCCAAGAGTAGTATCATATGCCCAGAAGCCATATATAGCTAATTTGAGAAATAAGAAGTTGCCATAAGGAGCAGTGAGTCAAGGCCTGTAGAAATGCTTTAGGACAGAATATTGCCCTTGATGGACCACAACAAGGAACACAGTCCATCCAAGGTCCCTATCCAGCCGGCCGGGCCCCAGTGTCTGTTACCAGCTATCCTCTTGGCCAGGACTACTAAAGAATAAGCAGTGACCATCCCATGAGTCACGATGAGTTTGGGGTGGGTGGTCACCCCAGATGGGTCCTGAAGTTGAGGCCTCCTGTGCCGTTAGTGCTAAATTGTGTATGACTCTGACTGAAGTGCTTCATGCCTTGGTGTGGCTCTCTGTGACATGAACTAGCACTAGCACCCACTCCTGGGTCAGCAAGTAATGACACGGATGCAGGAAACTAAGATTGCAGCACAATAGGGAGAAGGAAATAACCCTCAGGACAATGCAAGAGGACCTCTGAGGTAACAGCCAGGCCCAAGGCTGAAGGATGAACCAGTGCCAGCAGGGGAAGGTCAGGAGGCTCTAGGGGACGTTCCTGAAACTGGTTACACAGGCAACAGATGTGAACATACTGAGAGGTGATACGTACAACTCAGGGACAGTTTGTGGACATTTCTATGATTACTAAATAGAAAATTCAGAAGCAAAACCACAACTATGGAAAACAGAGCTGTATAGGAAAAAGAAAGAAATGGTAGCACATTTTGTGGCTCAACCAGGCTAACTATTGGGCTGAAGAAAACAATATGATCAGGAGAGAATAGAAATTTTCAGTGTCTTTTGGGAGAGAGATTTAAAAGAGAACTGGGCCTAGTTTTCTGAAGTGGGAAGTTGCTAGATAGTGCTTAAAAGTGGAAATCAAGAAATAACAATAAAAGCACGGTATTAGAAATATAAAGGTCTAAAGATTCATTCAGAATAACTGAAAGAGCCTATTTCAAGGGAACAGAAACTAGGTAGGGGGTTTGGGGGGAGAGATTGTGTATTTATGTAATAAGTGATCAGACCACTCAGACATAAAGACTATGTGGGTAAATAATTTTGTTATGAGTAAAATTAAATTTAAAAATTAAAATTCACCTCAATATTTGTCTCATCACTTGATTTGATGATCTGCTTCCCTAATTTTAAATTAAGTCCATAGTTGGTTTCTTTTGTGGCTTTCTCAACCTCTTAATAAATGTAATGTTGCAAATGTCAGGTCAAGATGTTTTCAAAAGGGCACCTTTAACAGGAAAGGCCACACCACCAGTGCAAGGAGAGGGAGAAAATCCTAGGACTAGGACGTTTTGCACATGTAGACTTCATGACCTTGGGCAACAAGAAGCAAGAGCTCCATCCATCTGGGTAGTCTACAATTCATTTCATTGAGGGTATCACTTCCAGTTCTGTGTTTATCCAGGTTGTCCTACACATTTCAACCCACTGACTCAAGGTTCCCACATGTTGCCATTCAATCTTGGAAAATGCACAGAGCCCCTGGAAAACTACCTCAAACTTTCAAGCTCACTTTGTTGATTGGTTATAGAAAGTACACTAGGACACAGAAAATAGGGGCACAGTGGCTATTTCTGAGGATCACCCCTGTATTTTGAGTTGAAAACGTTGAACAACATCTATCATTCTTTTAATGTCTTAGGATCTTTTGCCATATATATTTTAAACTTTGTTTTGCTGCATTATTTCTCCCCCCTGCCTTCCAATTTAAGCTTAACATATCCTTGATGAAATCCACATGCCCCTTGTCCCAGTGATCTCCTCCGCACTCGCCGGCGGCATTTCACCATCCTGACAGCAAAGCTCCACCCCCTTCCCTTCTACTCCCTTAGATGCACACTATCTGTGCATGTGCAAGTCCTTTGGGATCAAACTTATGATCTCCAAGGTGAACAGAGACGAATGCACACCTCAAGGACTGGGTGCTACTCCCATCCTCAAAAGCACTAGAGATAAAATTGACTTCTTCTTCTTGTTCTTGTTCTTCTTCTTGTTCTTCTTCTTGTTCTGATATAGTGTGCTGTTTCCCTGCCCACAGTCATGCTGAGGGAGCTCTAGGAAGTGGAGACCTTATCTCCAGAAAAAAAAAAAAAAAAAAAAAAACAAGGGGACACTTGCAGAGAAACATGTCCCCATGGGGCCGCCACAACTCCTTGTGGGTCAAAGAGCTGCAACAAGGAAAGCATGAGATGTGGAATTGCTAATTAAGAACAAGCATTGGGTAGTAGTTTTCTATCAATAAGAGGGATGCTCTATTTAAGTCCTCCTGCCATTTATGTGTTTGGTACAGCATCCCACTATGCGGCCCAGACTCACAGTGATCCTCCTGTTTTCAGCCTCCCCAGCACTAGGATTACAGGCATGCACCACCATGCCCAGACTCAGATGGCTCAGCACGCCCTGAGAGTGGGGCTAGCACAGAATGAGGGACTGCTGATTGAACCCTGGTCCCTGCACTTGTCAAAGAAGGAGTTAGTCCACTGGGCTATCTCACTGGACCCTGTTTAACATTTTAAAGTGATAAAGGCAGGACACAGACACACAATGGTGCTGAAAACCCTGTTAAAATTATGCATGTGCTACCAAAGTGAGGACCCTGTTAAAGTTACAAAAGCTAGTACAACATAGCATTTTTTTTTAACTGAGGTTTTAATGTGGTTCCAGAGTAAATTAAACTTTTTATCCTTTACCTAGAATTTCCTGAGCACTTCTATGAGCCACTATTTACCTAAGTAAAATAAGGCTCAGGAAAGTTAAAAAAAAATGTTTTTATTTATCTTATGCCATCTGATTATTGTCCCATTTAACAGATAAGTAAACCAGGGCCCAGAAAAGTACAGAAATTTGCTTTGAGTTTTAAATCTAAGGATTGGGGGAGGCAGGAGTAGAACTCAGATCGGATTCAAAACTCCATGCTCTTCTTTATTAAAGCTGTGACCATCAGTGAAAAATGACTTTTTCCTACCAAAGGCATTGGGTAATGTCTGGGAACACTTTTAGTTGTCACAGCTAGAGATGGAACTGCTGCTGGCATAAATAGGGGAGAGCCAGAGATGGTGCTGAACACCTTGCATTACACTGGCTAGTTCTACAAAAGGGGATTGCCTGGTCCTACATGTCAGTGGGGTTGAGATGGGAAAAAACCTTCTGTCCCTGTTTCTCTTTATGAAATTCTGAATTAAGCACCCATGCATGCCCCTAGCAGCTGGCACAGTGTCCGGCACACAGTGGGCAGCTGACAGTATCACACCTGTTACCAAATGGCTTATTTTTGTGAAATCATTGAATCCCTCTTATGGCTCCATGAAGGGTACTGATTGGGTTTTTAAACTTCTTCATAAGCAATTATGTGACTAATATTTTTAAAAGACTCATGGACTTGGACTCCAGTGCAGATACACAGAACAAGGGCCTCAACACATAAATCTCCCTAGAGACTGTTCAAAAGTCCCACTAAGATAAACCCTAGTTATTCACCTTAAGTGCAGAAATACAAGACATCAACAGATTTGTTCCCCTACGCGCCAGTAGTCCCACAGGACTTCGCTGAGTGTGCTTGTATGCACTCCTTAGGAAGAGTCCCACTTTTAACAAGGTTTAGAAGAAAACAGGGCTTACTACAAAAATCTTGGTGTGTTTTTTCTTACTTCATGATCATCACCCTTCCTGAAATAAATAGGACAGGGCCTTCGAGGAATAATCCTGCCACTTTGCTGAAGGAAGGAGATGATAGCTGAGGAGCCTCCGGGTAGCACTTGGCTTCCCAGGGCATGTCTTTCCTAATTGCTCTGTAGATTGTAGAATGAGTACAAGGCTTATGGTGAGGAGAGCATGGGGACTGGGTCCAGCACATGATGAGTGCAGACCAGTTCCTTTATGAAAGTTTTCCATGGTGCAAGCACGCCATGGAAGATGAAAGCAGAGTGAAAGGCTGGGTTTTACCTCCCTAACCTCATTTTGCAGCTTTGGATGGGTTTCAAAAGGAGAACCAAAATGTTTACTTGTTACACTATAGGAATCATTTAATATATTCATTCATTCATGCATGCATGCATTCATTCATTCATTCATTCATTCATTCATTCATTCATTCATTCAGCACACACAAGTGCTAGGGCAAGCGAAAGGGTGACTGACATTGAGAGAACGAGGAGAAAGGAGAGAAAATGGTATCCATGGATTATAGCACCTACAGCCAAGCTGCAGCCCAGCTGGGCTGCAGTGTTTACACAGCTGATCCAACTCAAGGATATGCACAGACCACCCAGGCATATGGGCAACAAAGCTATGGAACCTATGGACAGCCTACTGATGTTACCTATATCCAAGCTCAGACCTTGGCCACCTATGGGCAGACTGCATATGCAACTTCTTATGGACAGCCTCCCACTGGTTATACTACTCCAGCTGCTCCCCAGGCGTATAGCCAACCTGTCCATGGGTAGTCACTGGTGCTTATGATACTACCACTGCTACAGTCACCACCACCCAGCCTTCTTATGTAGCTCAGTCTGCATATGGCGCTCAGCCTGTTTACCCAGCCTATGGGCAGCAGCTAGCAGCTACTGTGCCTGTGAGACCACAGGATGGTAACAAACCTGCTGAGACTACTCAATCTCAATCTAGCACAGGGGATTATAACCAGCCCCATCTAAGCTAGGGACAGAGTAACTACAGTTATCCCCAGGTTCCTGGAAGCTACCCGATGCAGCCAGTCACTGCACCTCCATCCTATCCTCCTACCAGCTATTCTTCTACACAGCCGACTAGTTATGATCAGAGCAGTTACTCTCAGCAGAACACCTATGGGCTGCCGAGCAGCTATGGACAGCAGAGTAGCTATGGTCAACACAGCATCTGTGGGCAGCAGCCTCCCATTAAATATCCCCCCAGACTGGATCCTACAGCCAGGCTCCAAGTCAATGTATCCAATAGAGCAGCAGCTACGGGCAGCAGAATCCATTCCGACAGGACCACCCCAGTAGCATGGCTGTTTATAGGCAGGAGTCTGGAGGATTTTCCAGACCAGGAGAAAACCAGAGCATGAGTGGCCTTGATAACTGGGGCAGGGGAAGAGGGGGATTTGATCATGGAGTCATGAGCAGAGGTGGGCAGGGAGGAGGTGGAATGGGCATCACTGTAGAGCAAGGTGGCTTCAATAAGCCTGGGGGACCCATGGATGAAGGACCTGATCTTGATCTAGGCCCTGCCATAGACCCCGACGAAGACTCTGACAACAGTGCAATTTACGTACAAGGACTAAATGACAGTGTGACACTTGATGACCTGGAAGACTTCTTTCAGCAATATAAGGTTGTTAAGATTAATAAGAGAACTGGGCAACCCATGATCTACATCTACCTGGATAAGGAAACAGGAAAGCCCAAAGGTGTCCTATGAAGATCCACTGACTGCTAAGGCTGCTATGGAGTGGTTTGATGGGAAAGATTTTCAAGGAAGCAAACTTAAGGTCACCCTTGCTTGGAAAAAGCCTCCAATGAACAGCATGCAAGGTGGCATGCCACCTCATGAGGGCAGAGGGATGCCACCACTGCTTTGTGGAGGTCCAGGTGGCCCAGGAGGTCTTGGGGGACCCATGCATTGCATAGGAGGTCATGGAGGAGACAGGGGAGGCTTCCCTCCATGGGAAGAGCCCCCGGGGTTCCCATGGAAACCCCTCTGGAGGAGGAAATGTCCAACATCGAGCTGGAGATTGGCAATGTCCCAATCCGGGTTGTGGAAACCAGAACTTCACCTGGAGAACAGAAGCAACCAGTGTTAGGCCTCCAAACCTGAAGGCTTCCTCCAGCCATCCCCCCTCCCCCCAGGGTGGTGATCATGGCAAAGAGGGCCCTGGTGGCATGCAGGAAGGAAGAGATGGCCTCTGGATTGTGGTGGTCCTGGTGGAATGTTCAGAGGTGGCCATGGTAGAGACAGAGGTGGTTTCTATGGTGGCCGTGGCATGGACCGAGGTGGCTTTGGTGGAGGAAGACGAGGTGGTCAAGGGGGCCCTCCTGGACCTTTGATGGAACAAATTGTAGGAAGAAGAGGTGGACGTAGAGAACCCGGAAAAATGGATAAAGGTGGGCACCATCAGGAGTGCAGAGACCGGCCCTATTAGATGCGGAGACCCCGCAGAGCTGCATTGACTACAGGATTTATGTTTTAAACCAGAAAATGTTTTAAATTTATAATTCCATATTTATAATGTTGTCCACAACATTATGATTATTCTTTGTCTGTACTTTAGTATTTTTCACCATTTGTGAAGAAACATTAAAACAAGTTAAATGGTTTTAAAAACGAAAGTGCCAGGGCATCCTCCTGGGCACAGGAGTAGGCTCGCTGGAAGTTCAGTGTGGCCGTTGGAATGCGTTCTCTGTGCCGGTGAGGGGAAAGAATGCAGCAGCTACTTCTCTGCCTTGGCCTTAACACTGACTCTGCAGGTGGGAACAGTGCCTTGAGTGGCGATGAAGCGCTGTGCCAGATGGAGCCACATCAGCCATTCTGTGAGCAAAACTCTGGTCTCTGTATCTCTTTGGCTGCCCTATTGTTGGGTCTCTTGGTCATAATCTCTGTTATTTACATGGACCCCTAATCCATGAAACTCCGATAGAGTTTTTGTTCTAGACAGAAAATAAATATTGAAGGCAATGAGGGAAAAGGCATGTGAAAGCAGGTGTGGCCTAGCAAACTTTCTATCATTTCTTTTGTACCCCCTGGGATGGAGCCCATCAGCATTTCCAGGATGGAACAGGACTGCTTTATGGTAGGCGGTGCCAGTGGGCATCAAGTATCCCCTTTCAGTGGGGGCTGCCGCCGTCATGGATGGGCTTAGGAGAACAGGCTGTTAGGTTTTCAGGAGTTTTGTGTGCTGACTGTTGGACAGGGCTGTGTTGTGGGAGTCATGGTGGAGGCATCTATGCCACAGAAATCCTTCAAGTCAGGGCTTCTAAGAATATGCAAGAGCCTCTTTGTCAGCACACTATTTGGGAGTTCAGGTTTGACAGGGGACTGATGTGGGATCCCCAGGCTGGAACCGACCCACATCATTTGTGGTGCATAGTGGCACAATCTCACCCTGGGGAAGACCTGCTGATTTCATCCCAGGGGTGGCCCACTGCCATCAGCAGGGGACAACAAGTGCCGCTGGTGCGTAAGCAGCCCTGGGAAAGCACTGAGGGGAACGCTGGGATTCTGAGTAGCCAGGTTTTGAGGAATTAACTTTTAGCAAGGTAGGACTGTACTGTTTGTCCTAATAATACTCTCAAATGATCTGAGGAGCTGAGTATCTTTCCTTGGGGCTTTGGTGGAAGTAACAGGATGGATTCTTGGCCCAGGGCAGGAAGATCAAGGGAACTGCAGGCCCTCAGGTGCCTAGGCATCTGTTCACCACTGCTCCGTGCCCTGTGATCTTGGACCCAAAACCTCTGCCTGCCCTCTGCAAAGGCAGCACATTTGTTCTTCATAACTATTTCTCTACTTGGGGTTGGCCTTGTCTTCACCACACCTATTTCATTGACTCCAAGATGCTGTTTCACAAAGGTGCAAATGGGCTGATTAGTTTATTCAGGAGTATTGATGTGCTACAGGGCACTGGAGCATGCAGCCCAGCTCCTGCAGGCCCAGCTCCCTGCACACCCAGCTCTCTGCATGCTCCAGTGCGCCGTGGTTACCTCAATGTCTCCACCAGGAATTGAGTGCTGGTTTGCCTCTGTGCTAGGGGCTTGGGAGAGGTGTCATGCCAGCAGCTCCCTAATTATGATTTTCAGAACATGCAGCTGTCTGGACATAACAAGGCCATCAAAAGTACAGGGCAAGAGTGTGGGGGAGGCAGTGGAAGGTGTGCCACGGACTCACTGGCTGGAGGACAAGGACAAGCTCGGGGTCACTGTATCAATTGTCGGCACACAGCCAGGGTTGCACGTGTACACACACAGTACCCCCCTAACCCCCACAAGTGCAAAACCCACAACAGCCTTTCAGCGTGATGCTTTCTTTTAGAGCTGCATGGGGAATCCAAAAACATTAAGCCTGTGAAGGAATCACGAACGTCATCAAACTCAAAGCTTCAAATTTTCAAGGGAAGACATCAAGACCCAGAGAGGTTAAATATTTCCCTGAAGGCCACACAGTGCTCATGTCTTTGCCCTTCTGCCTTTGCATTCTCATATGCAGGCTTTCTCTCCAGCAAACTGCCAAATCTGAGTTCTAACACTTCAAATTATTTGTATGCGCATGTGTGTGTGCACGCATGCATGCGCGAAGCTGTTGGCGTAGGATGGGGCTTGCAAGGATATTTTATGATTGCTTCATATTTTCACACCTCCCCTAAGATGGGAATTAAAAGGCTGGAATGGTCAACAGTTTCCTCAGGCAGGGAGATCCACACAGAAAACAAAGCAACGGTAGCTCAGCCTCCAAGAGGGGACCAGGACTTCTTTCTTTCCCAAGTGTTCAGGTATAGTTTCATCTTCTCCCTGCCCTGATCTTGCATATCACTAATAGTATGATTCTGGATGAATTCTAACACACGCAGACTAGATAGAACCCTCTTGGCTTCTCGTAAGCTTTAGATCTGCAAGACCTGTAAAGAAGTTTTAGTGGAAAGTTTGATAATAGGAAAAACAGACAGCTGCCAGGACACTCTGTGAGGGTGGAAGGTTCTTCTGTGTTGGTGGCTTCTGGCCATTCTTTGTTATTGTTCTTTAAAAAGGGATTACACTGCAGAGTTGGAGGCTCACCTTTGCTCTTGGGTTTAATTGCTGCAAAAGCCATTTATTATGTTGTGTTCTTCCCCAGAGGGGACATTATCCTCTACAGCAACCAGGCCTGGCTATGTTGGGTTGGCTCATCTAACTGCCACTGAAATGAGGCCCTTCACCTCGGGGTAAATCCGGGTCAGCTCCATCACCAGGTCTGGCTGGCTCCATTTCAGCAGGGCCCTTTCGAAAGGAAGAAGGGCAGGAACTAGGATCCCCCCCCCACCTCTTTCTTTTGAATTTTGCATACAACTCCCTTCCAGCTCTGTAATGAGAAAACATCCATCATCCATCTTTCCCCAGTAATGTCGGCAGCCGTCGGAGCTATGCACGGTCTGTTCATCCATACACAGGCAGGCAGGGCTTGGGAAATTGCCTTCCCCGAGAAAAATATGTTCTTTTCCACCTTCCCAGACGGGTCTCACAAATGAAAGTGCTTTGTCATTTTTAATGCCCGGTGTTCCTTTTTTCCCCTCTGAGTCTAGTCACAATCCAGTTGATAAAACCCCACAGGTATTTGGTTGCTTTTTAAAAAATACCCTGAAAGCCCAGAGGACCATTGGAATCCACCAGTGTCCCCTGGCAGGTTCTCTTTATGTTACACAATGAAGAAATTACTGCAAGGAGAGGTTCACCAGGCCTGGTTCAGTGTTTGGATAGGAGGCAGTAGGATGGATGAACTGTAGTGTCAGATGCTGGCCTTACTACGAGTCCTAGGCCCTGCCTGCCTCCCTAGATGGCCAGCTCTGAACACCAGAAATAGAGGTCAATGTGTTTTGTAAAGGAGAAAATGCACTAAAGATTCAAGTTATTATTATTTTAAAAATGTCTCCAGCCTATAATTTGCCATAGACACCTATCACTCTGCTTAGATAATTGGGTAATTGTTCCTCCTGCCTGAGGGAACAAGATTCTGCCTTTGAGATGTAGAGTGGTTGGTGGAGGCTGATGCACAGAGAGCCCTGCTAGAGCAGGGTTTCCACTCCACAGGGACCTGTCGATGCCAAAATCTAACATGATCCTCTTCCAAAACACTGCATCAAGCTTTTAACAGGCAAGTTAGTAGGATAACCCAATTCTAGGATAAGAAAGCTGTCACTTTTAGAATATGCACACAGAAGAACGAATTACATGAGGTATTTGTTGCCCAAAAAGTTATTTTAAAACAGAATCATCTCAAAATGTGTGGATTTCTCACATGTCTACCTTAAGATTGGTTTATCTGCAATTTTTTGTGATCTCTCCATCTATATTGGTTTTATTTATTTATTTTGCCTTTTCTCGATCATGTCATGTACTCATACAATAAGACTTAATGGACAAACTGGTCCAGCATTGGCCATGACTCATCCACATGGATGACACAGACAAAGGATCTTAAGAATAATGTACAGGACTACAAGATAAACCCTGAGGTGACTTCACTGACAACATAAGAAGCATAAAGTACATGTGTTGGTATACAAGTCTTGATCTATCTAGGTCTTAACCATCCAGCAGAAAAGTATAAAAATGAAGTATACATCGAGGGGCCATAATATTACACTGAGCTGTAAATGGCTATGGTAGACAACTTCTTTGAATAACTCACTATTGTTGTGGAATGCTGGACTGTGTTGGATTGTGTAGTTGAATTCAAGCACCTAAGTTAGTTGAATGACAATGGAGTGCCCACCTTTGACAAGTGTAGACAAAGGAAGGGGTATAGAAGGAAAAAATCATGATGTGTGTGTATAGACAGTACAGTTGGGATAGATAACGCTGTGCTTCTACATAATCCTATGAGAGGCAAGATTTGCACTGATCGTGGTTGGACAGGATATTATGTCGGCTTCTAGTACTATGGTTATGCACTAGGAAAATAATTATTGAATTTTTGATATAATTCAGGTATAAAAAATAAGATAAATAAACAGCTACACTCTTAATTTACTGATAAGAGACAGATGTCTGTAAGTATAATAATGTCTGTAAGTATAACATCATGTATGCACCTTGTACGATACTAAAACAGTATGAAAACAGTTTGCAATGTATTAATTTATCGACTCTGTCTTGTTAAGGTGTCTTAGAACTGTCTGATTGATATTTGTACTTCAATAAAATAAAAAATAAATTAAAAAAAGACTTAATGGAACCCAAATAATTATTCAATAGGACCTATGAAGACTGTCAGGATATTGGAGAATTTTGCTTCTCAAATTGTTTGTGAGGAAGGAGATTTTTGTTGCTATTAGTAACACACAATCTTCTTGCCCCAGTCCTTTTGAAAGCTACTTAACAAGGTGTATTGCTAGAAAAACAAACTGTTGCTTGAATGCTGTAACAGTATCATATTGTTATGAAGGTTTCTAAATTCTGTATTTAACTTGGTGCAGCCCTCTGCAGAAATACTTTGCCAAGCACTGAGATAAAAGCAATCATTTTACTCTCTTCCTGTTGCTCAAATGCCAAGTATGCAACTTGTTCCTTCTTAAATTCATCGAGAGTTGGTAACTGCAATATTTTAATGGCACGGACAAGTCTTCGTGGAAAATCTTCATGCAAGCTAAGTAGTCAGTCGATAACTAAGAGGAAGAACATGTATATCAATAGGAATTACACAACCTGTGGTCCAAGAATAAATCAGGCAAAGTTACCCCAAGGTCATGATAGGGAACCTTTCATGGACCAGTGCCCAAACTGCAACCCAGAACCCACTTATTAATTGCAAAGTGCCAACACTGCAATAAAATCTGAATATTGAGGTTTTAGTTAAAAAAATACAACTGAAACATTATCACCTTTAGTCTTAAATGAAAAACAACACACGCACCACAGGAGGCTCTCATGTCTTAGGGTACGGCAGGCATCGGGAAGGGCTTAGGGCTGGCTGTAATGTACATAAGTGATTGAAATGATTCTTAACTGTATTCCAGGAGATCACGGAGACAGTTAAAACCAGGCTGGAGCAAAGAGCAGAACATCAGTGAAGGGTGTGGATAGAGGGTATATACACAAGAGTGTGTATAAGCACGTGTGTGTGTGTGTGTGCGTGCATGCGCATGTGTACATGTGGGTGGGTACACAGTCCACCTGGTGGACAGGCAGACTGGTGCTGAGTAAGGAAGGGCAGCAAAAAGGTTGAAGCAGCATTCTGAGAAAGGGGGGGGGGGTCTAATTTATATCCGCAGCTCTAATTGGTTTGTTTGTGGTGCGCAGAGAGAAGGGGCAGTGGGAAACGTGATGGAGGGAAACAGTGAGGGCTGCAATTCCCCTGCCTGATGAGTTGGAGAGAAATTGTTAGTAACCAAGCCAGTCCCGCAGGGGTTCATTAAGTGACTGGCCCTCCACAATATCCTGTCATTTCCAACCTGGATGCGTCAACGTTAGCCAGTTTTGTGGTATGCAATTGTGTGTCTACCAGGGTGTGTGAAGGCGTGGAAGCCTGGGCTTGCCGTGTGTGTGTGTGTGTGTGTGTGTGTGTGTGTGTGTGTTTGTGTCTTTTCTTAGGGATACAGTTATGTTTTCCGTGGGAATTAGAATCATGAAGGCCACATGCAATCACAAAAAAGGCTAAAGGTGCTTTCTTACAGAAACACAAATTTGCTTTGACACTTAAAAAAGTACCGTGGAATCAGACAATAGGGACACCAAGAAAGGATCTCAACCGGGTGGGCGGGGTGTAGCTGGGGAATGCAAAGGCAGCCAGGGCAAACACCTCCAAATGGAAACTTCTTAAACTGACTCTGAAAAGGAACACTAGCAGCATTTGTTCCCAGATTGTGAGGCCTGTCAGTCCTTGGGAAGGGGATTGGGGGTGCTCAGGAACTGGAGTTAAAGGGAACAGTGAAGAAGGGATGAATGGCCCATAGCCAAATGAGCAGACTGCCTAAAGTGCCTGAATGCCTGGGCCTCTGAAGCACTGGTGCTGTGGTGTTAGGCCTCAGGATGTTCCCTTCTGGGAAGGGATGGAAGAAACGCTCTCTTGTGAGGAGTCTCTTTGGGGATCCCACACATTCAAATCCTAGCAAGAGCACTAAAAGAAAACCAACCAACTCACCCACACAGAAATGCTCCACGCCCACGTGGAGACCAGAAGGGCTCAGCCCATCTCAGCACATTCAGCTTCAAGGCCTGGGAAAGCCAAGGGCATAGAGAGCTCTCACCCCACAGCCCTCTGCCTTACAGTTAGAGGCCATACATAGCCGGCCTCGGCCTTTTGGCTGAGGATGCCCTGCTGGTGTCAAGAAGGATCTGGCTTCTGCCTCCATCCTGTGGGTTTGTTCAGGTCTCCTGGACTACACAGTCCAAATGGAAGAGCTGGAAATGTGGCAGACCCTCCTTTCATTCTTTCCTACTAGGCACCTGCTCTGAGGATGGCCTGGGATGACTCTGGACTCAAGGTTCAAGCTGTGGATCAGAATCTTTGTTATTAGCAAATTATAACCAGAATCTTTATTAGCGAGTTATAACCAGAAGGAGCTGCAGAGAGACCTTGCCTGCCCCTTTGACAATACACAAAGAGAAACAGAGATAATCGCAGTGACTGCCAGCAGTTGAGTACCTATCATTGCATTTTCACTGTCCTCACAAGGGTGTGGGAGAGAAAGGCACGGCTTGTCACTATTATCCCCATTTTACACGGAAGGTGCCTACATCTTGGCATCTAGGACATCCCATCTGCACCCACAGGATGCCTCTCTATCGCTCCTCCAAGTCACCATTTCCCCAAGCCATTTCCTAAGCCTTTTCTAGGAGCAAGGCACACACAAAGCCCCTTCCCAGGCATCTAATGATCTCATTTGGTTCCCTGACCAGCAAATCCAGGTGAGCTGAATGCAGCACGCCCCACCCCACGTGCATATGAGCCTAATCTTCCATGGTTCCATCATCTTCACAGCCTGCAAAATGGCCTGGGGTGGCAGAGAAGTCACTTCTGGGTGGAGATGTGGCCATTACGGATGCCGCGATGGGCCCATTTCACGTCTGAAAGGAAGCTTCAGATGATAACTCAGAAGGGAACCTTTCCTATCTCATCATTACCACTGTCCACTCTGTAGATTCCAGACAGGAAATAGGGAAAGACTTTGGGAGTCACGTTTATTTTGCCAAAAAACAAAAGGCAAATAGTTGCTTCCTGAATGTTTTAAAACTTCTGGGGGCGGAGAGGGGAGGATGAAGAGGAAGACTTGAAATGAATGTCGCTATTTCTATCCAAATACTGTGCTGTGTTTTTCTACACGTACAAGAAGGACGAGGCTTAGCTGTGCTTCTTTATACAGCTAAAAATCCTGTATGTTTTTTTTTTTAATAAAGCAACATAAAATGCAAAAGGCCAGGGTCCTCTCCAAACAGAATCCTGTTCTAATGAGGGGATTTTAGAGTTGTTTATACAGCGCGGCGCTTTATCTGTATAAAGCAAAGAATCTCTCCAGGTATTTTCTGTGGATTGATCTCATCAAGCCGCACATTTATTAAAAAGAAATATAGATAGAGGGAAACGGGCCGCTGTAATTACACATTAGTATATATTTTTTAAAGGAAATAAAAAAAAAACCGACTGAGTTTTTTAGTCATTGAAATGGTCCCTGCACATCATGTATGTGATGTAATGACAGCTTCAGACTAAGGATGCTTTTGATGCATTATTAACCATAAAAAAGACATTAAATACCAAGCTTGAATGCCATGGGGATGCATATTTCACTAGGAATTATTTTTCAATGTATGCTTAAAGTTTATTTTGGTAAACAGATGACTGGAGGCTGTCAGAGCCAGAGTAAGATTTATGTTCATTTGGAATCTTCTTGAAAGGAGAGGAAATGTCTGGGACCTGTGGAACACCCACAGCAAAATGTAAATCTTGTATTGGCTCCAGGGAAGGTTGAGAAGTGAGTGCCACACAAACAGGGCCTCCCAGGGACTAGGAGGGATCCAGTGGGATGCCTGCAGGGCAGGGGGAGGAGGGGACAGCATGCCAGCCTATCTAGGAGGAAATGGCAGGGCAAAAGCAGCTGGGCTGGGGGGCTGGCCTCTCCATGCATCCACTACAATGTTCAGCCTGGATCCCATCCTCCACTTTGGAGTCTGTGCCAGACAGGCACAAGAGCCATTCCCATGGAGCTGGCATACTTCCAGGGACCCCTGTGAGGGTCAAGAAACTTCCTGACCATGTGAGGGTCTCTGATCTTTACCAACCAAGAGCAGCACTGCTCTGTCCATGCACAAAGCACTTCTGTGGGGGCTCTGCAGCCAGAGGAGTTACCAAAGATTTACAATCCAGGAAGGATCCAACTGGTACCTTGCTGGACCTGAACACAATTTCAGGTGATCAGAGATAGTACTGTCCACCTTCAGAGCCTGCTTCTGCCTTCTTACTATTTGATATTGAAGAAGCCTCATCCTCAAGATGCACATGTTAGGCAGATTCACATAGCTAAATATCTCTGCTCCAGGCTCAAATATTTGTACATATGCAATGCAACACATTCTGTTTAACATTTGTTCAATAGGTACTTAACCCCATATGCAGAGCCAATGGGCACACTGTATGCATCTGTAGAATACTTTCCTGCCCATACCTGATCAGCTCCAAGTACCCAGCAGATGTTATTGCAACTCTCAGGCTGGAGGGTGGTCTTTATCAGGTCAATGATCCATGATTTGCACTAACAGGATATTAGTGGTATGAAGAATGCCTGCAAAATAGCAGAGAATGCCTTAGGAATGTATTTTCTTTTTGCAGCCTTATCATCTTGAGCTTTTGTTGAGACTGGTTTAATATTCTCTGGAGACATTCCAGTTCCTGAATATGGCATCAAATTAGACCATGCATTTGTGTCTCTGTTTCTTAGAGGAACAATTAATTGGATCAGGGTTAGCTATGCTGATACTGTAGTCATGGTGTTCCACAGAAGGGAAGACTTTGTCTGCCTGGGAGTATTTAGAAGTATTTCATTTTTACAACTTGGGGTGCTACAAGGATCCATGGGGTAGAGGCCTGGGATGCTGCTAAATCTCCCCTAATTCACAGCACAGCTTTGACCACAGAGATTGCTGTCAGGGCAAAGCCTCATGCTGGCAACTGCAAAGATGCCGCCTGACGCTTCACATCCAGACACAGCTGGGATTTTGGTTCAGCTGGGTGACACCCAATTGGTTACACTTGAAAATGGAAGGAGTCTAAATGCCAGTTTTGTACTAAATCTTGATCCAGTCTTGTGAACTTTGTTACATGGCAAGTGATACTATGATGTTGCCACTTCCGAGAGACCCACAGAGTGTGGTAAGAAACAGAGAAGTTACCTGGGAGGGTAGGGTCATGTTCACCCTATGGTTGGAGAAATGAAGGCACAGCCTGCCCACTGGCCTGTCAGAGGCCTTAACAGGGATGGTGGTGTTGAGCAGAGACCAGCGACCCTCCCACTTTTAGCCTCCTACCTGTCAGTCTGGAGTAGGAGCCAAGATCACACCGAAGATACAAGACCCTCCCTCCCCCTCTCTCCTGTATATAGAGATGTAGCAAAATGCAGGTTAAGTTGCCTTTAATCTTTAATTCATACACAAGGATGTGCTGCACAGAGTGAAATAAAGAGTAAACTCCAGAGGCCGCAAGTTCTGTGGGTTTGGCCAGATCTTCCTTTTCAAAGACAGACAGCCTGGGGAATCGCAAGGATGGACTTCCATTGCCCTCTTAGATTCTTTTCATGGCAAAATGCTTGCTTTTATCCATTCCTGCCCCAACCTCTGATTCCCACAGGCTGGGGAAAGCAAACAGCAGTTGGAGGCACATCCACCCTGGCTTGTGATAGACACAGGAGATGGGAGGCCCTGGGGAGGCAGTGAGGGCTAGAGTAAGAAGGAGACCAGGGCTGGACGTAGTTGGGTGGGGCAGTTCTGGAGGCAGAAGCCCAAGGAACTACTTTTTTTTCTGTTTGGGTAGAAGGATTTGGTCTGGATGTTCCCTGGTTAGCTACTGATTCCAAGCCCACATAGATAATTTTACATTAAGTAATATCAGGGCAGCTACAGAGAAAGAGAACTTGTTCTTGTTGTATTCACCATAAAAGTATATGCACAGAAAAAAATAATTGTGGGGTGGAAGGGACTAGAGAGGATGAGCATGAGTAGAAGAAATTAGCTAGGACAAGCTCAAGTCTTTGACAGGGACTTGATATCTGAAGCCAAAGGGTGACAAAGAAAGGGACCTGGTGCCAAGAAGTGTAACCAGCAGCAGATGTAGCTGCCACTGCCTTCCTCCTCAACACATCTGCCCTTCGCAGTCAGCCTAGTGCAGCCCAGCCAAGAATTAATGGTAACTCAGATCCCAGCAGCTGAAAGGGCTGTGGTTCCAGAAATGGCAAGCACTGTCTGGGCTGGGAACACTTGTTCCTTGGGGAATGCAAGGAACATAAGCAGAGCAGAAGCTTGAAAATCTGGTTTCCAACCAGCTGAACTTGGGACCCTGCAGGCTTGAAGTCAGGTCAGCTGTGGTCCTGACTTTCCTTAGGCAGCCCAGAGGGTTGGGCCTTTGGTCCAGATGCTGTGTGCTGGTGTCTGAAGAAACATCCAGCCCGTGCTCAGAAGGGAGACAGCAGGGCCTCGCGTGGGCCTCACGTGGGCCTCGCGTGTCATCCTGCTATTCTACCAGCTGCATCAAATCCCAGCCAAGACAACCAGAATTATCCTCATCTGCCAGACTGGATCAAACTACAGACACTAGCTCTAGAGATTCTAACAAAGGATTGGTTCTTGCCCCATTCATTTTAACATTGTTTGTGCTGGAGATTCCTACTGTCAAGAACACTTTCTCTGCATTTAGTGTGGGGATTCTTTCATTGGTCAAGGCCAGTCATGGTGAAACGAAAGTGCTAATTCATCCACCAGTTCAATATTTCATGCAAAATGAGTAACTTACTTGTTCTAAAACTGTGACACCTGGACTAGAGCTCCAAGCCAGGCATCACATATAGTAAGAAAAAGTATTCTTTGCCCTTTAAAAAGTAATTATTTCCTAGCAACCCTAATAATGTATTCATGGAGAAGATGTGCTATGCCCAAGTGATGAACCCTAAATGTGTCCAGAGATGAAAAACAGCATTTGGTCTTCTTGGGACAGCCATGCTCTGGATAAGTGGTGAGGGAGCACACTTGTACTTCTCATTTTAAGAATCACCTCCACTCTGTAGCTACGGTACAAATGGGGACTGCCTCATATCCTGCCCCTGGACCAGTATGATCTCATGGGACCATAGCTGGTTGGCAGAGGAAGGGCCCATGAAGAGAAGTGCGTCCTCTGATCATGCTAGTGACATCACTAAGAATGAATGACTCCAGCAGTTGTCATCTATGGAGTACAATGGCTATGTGCTGTATGTGCCAACACAATTCCTCCTCATTCTCAGAAAGAGCCTTTGGGTAGGTATAAATTTGACAATATATACAAAGAGGTTAAGTGACAGGTTCAGTGACAGCTCTGGAGCAGAACTCAGAAGCTACAGGCAAAATGCCATGGCTTGATTCCTGTTGTCCGCCACACTGATGGAGCAGATCTGTTACCCGGGTGGAGGTGCCTGTCCTCTGGATCCATTTTCCTGCTGGAAGCACTGAGGATGTCTAAGCACATCATTGTTAACTACCAACTGAACAGTTTTTGTGCTGGTGAAATTTTAACACCAGCTCAATAGACCATAACTAGTAATGCCTTAGGCTCCTGGATTTGGGTGGATTTACTCTAAGAGCTACAGTAGAAACAATGAGAATTTTAAAGACAAACTTCCTAGAAACATCATTGGCAGAGAATTGGGATGGCTACGAGGCTGACTTCAGAAATGCTGATGTGAGCTTTTGTCTAAAAGTATCCCCATTCTTGCCCAAAAATTTCACCAGTTTTCTGAGTTATCTTATGTGGGATATAGAGGTGTAAGCAATTAAAGTTAATAGAGAATTGGTGCATTATTGATAAAATTTTATCAGAAATTGGCATTTTCTTCTTGAAATAGGTGCATAAATAATTATTCAAAGTGAGTTTTTCTAGTATTATTGAACAAAAATCTTTACCTGTGGGAATATATTTCTGAAAATTTAATGTTCATGAATTTCATTAATGAAATTCATTAAGAATTTGTGATTCTATCTACAAAAGTTCTATTTATAATTTTTTTTAGATCACATTACGTGAAATGAGACCACATAAAGCACAGATTTCATGGGTAGGACCTGACCCAGAAGCGTGTGTGAGCACACATATGTGCTCCCACTTACCTTATACAATGTTTTAAAATACTAAATTAACTGTTAATATATAAAACCCAGGTGATAGGATATAAAAATGGTGATTAATGGATTCTCTTAAGAAAAGAAATATTTTGTAGCAGGGCAAACACCTGAGTGAAGGTTAAGAGGGGCCACTCCATCTGCATGTAACACGTGCTATGCAGTTCGTCACAGTCCCCAATACTTTTCCTCTGGTTCTACATTGTGGATTTCCAGAGTCTGCAGAGGCTTTGGCCCTTTGAGTCCCTGGCTTCCATTTGTACTGTGGCAGGTGCCTCCAGTATTGAATCAGTCTGTCGCTAGCATGAGGCAAAGGCCTCCAAGACAGGCACAGGCTGGCAGGCAGCCTTGGACAGTCCTTGTAGCAGCAGAGAAGGCCAGCGACTGTGCGTGCCTTCACAGTGCCACTTGCTCAGCTCACACATCCCCATTATACCACGGTGGCCACTATAAGGTGCAGTTGCCGGTTTCTTGTGGCCCCCTCTTCCTTTCTGCTGACAGTAGGTACCCTTGCCTCTGTACCTCCTCCCCTCCATCATACATGATTACAGCTACCAGAGATGGCACCTGCATCCTGGTCCAAACTTTGCCTTAGGGTGAAGGTCTGCAATGCTAACACAGGCTATGGCCTGAGAGAAAAGGCCGATGAACCCCTGGGGCTGCTATTAGTATTGGACTTTAGACATATTACAAGTTAAATAGGCTTTTGTGGGCTGGCTGGGAGACAAGCACCACACATAAGCCTTTTCTAAGTGAAAATTTAACCCAGGTTCCACAGGATGCACTTAAAATGAACTTGTGTAGCATCATAGCCCATTACTAATTCTAGCACTTGTAAATTCTGGGAGATAACTGGGCTTCCTTCCCAACATTTAGGTTTTCTTTGGGCACAACCTGTGCCTGATTCTCTGTGCATCTCCATGAATGGACAATGGTATAGGTACATTTAAGGGCCACAAAGGGGCCCAGAACTTGCAGGCTACTTGTTGAAGGCTCACATTGTGCAAGGTGCTGGTGAGAGGAGAGAAAGCTGTAGGCAGGCAGGAATTTATGGCTCAGTGAGTTTATTTGAAACATGGCAGGAAAGAGGCAATTGATGGGATGCTAGGTGACAATGAGTGAGATCAGAGAAGGCCACAGAGATTCAAAAGTTAGCAGGACCCAAGATACTGTCACAGAAGTGGTTCACCATGAAAATGCAAAAGTAGATAATGTTCCAGGAAGCCCGGCGATATGAGATAGTTCACATGGAGAGTTCATCTGGAGAGGAGAGGACCTAAGTAACAACTTGGCAGAGAAGAATTTCAGAGTACCAAGGAAATGGGTTGGGTGTGGGGCTGGCTTGGGGACAGTATAGTCCAGACATAAGGGGATGATGGGAAATTAGGGAGTCAGGACCACACTAGAGGAGGCGCTGGACACACACACAGGACAGGCCACTTAGGAATCCCAGGGGCTGGGCAGGAGCAGACTGAGGGTTCTGACCAGTTGTGGAAATGTCAGTTAAAAGCTGCTGCACTGAGCAAGCGGTTACGCAGTGCTTAGTGGGGAGGTAGTGGTGAGGGAAAAGGCCCAGAGGTTGCATATGAGCATAGCTGTAGCCTATGGATATCTCAAGAGCTCTCTGGGATATTGTTGCTGATGGTGTTCATTCTTATGTCGTTTATCCAAAAATATTACTCTGATATGGTCACTAATCCTTCCATCTATCCATCTATATATTGTCCATCCATCCATCATCCATCCATCCATCCATCCACCCATCCATCATCCATCCATCCACTGAATAATATTTGCATGAGTAGAGGCATTTTCATATTGATATTTTATTTTGAAGTTTTTCCTCACTTAAAAGGACCTTGTCTAGAGGGCAGACTGGGTAAACAATGTTTTGGGTTGATTTACCTAAACAAAATTCTCAGTATGTTATAATTAATATTTTCTCAATTTTTTTTGATTTTATCATAGCACAAAAGATATTTTAAGCAGGGGTAGGTTCTGTAGTTTAATTTTTTATGGTGTTCTTGGTGAGTACCCCAAAACCTGCTGAAATTACCAAAGACTCTGATAAGTCTTGCAGTTAAATATAATAACAATAAACCCTCTAATCCTTTCATAGATCAAACTTCAAACACAAAACGCTTTTATTAAATATTACCTACTAATTTCCTAAGAATAGCACTGTGAGAAATATTGTTATGAATTATTATTAAATATAAGGCATAGAGCTTCAAGTACAGTTATTCCTGCTAGATCAACTCCAACTGGTACATCAGAAATAAAAGATCATAATTCAGGGTGTGACAGACATAAGAATAACTTACATTATTAACTACTGAGTCATGTATCAGCAGCTCATTGAGCACCTACTATGTGCCAGGCAGTAGATGTAGCATTAGTGATGCAGCAGTAACTAAGAGAAATTGGTCTCATAGCTTAATAGCATAGAGGCTCTGCTCTAATTCATGACTCATTTGCTTTGCACTCTCCCACATTCACTTTCCCTGAGATTTTCCAAATTTGTATTTACAGAAAGCAGTTTTATCACAGGAACATTTCAGAAATTCCTTATTATAAAAGGGTAATTGAGAAGTAGCACTCTAACCTAGTATATTTCTCCAATAGCTGATAGATCTGAGAATAGCTTCATTGGGAAAGGAGCTTAACATATACTATGCTATCTTAAATCAAACAAATTGGCAACAGATTTCACTCATGTCTGTAATTTTTTCTTTCATCCATCCATCATCTATCTGTCCATCCATCAGTCCATCCATCCATCCATCCACTCACCCTTCCTTCTATCCATCTGTCATCCTTCCATCCATAAATCTGTCCATCTATCCATCCTCTGTCCTTCTATCCATCGGTCCTTCTGTCCATCCATCCCACCCATCTGTCCATTCATCCATCTAACTATCCATCCTTCCTTCCTTCCATCCATCCATTTATCCACATGTTATGGTTTGTGTCTAGTCCCCCGTAAAGCCTCATGCAATCATGGGGTGGGCTTCTAGAGTTTGTGATTAACTCATGATCCACTGGGATTATGGGTGTGAGTGCTACAGCCAGCCTGGGGCAGGCAGCCTCAATGCAACATAAGGGACACAGACTTGCTCTCTGTAGTCACTGTTGCTGCCACCCCTCCTTTTTGTGCTCTCTGCTGGCACCAGGAGTGGGTGCTCTTTGCCCTGTGCCACTCTGCCTTGGAGCCAGATAAGTATGGATTGAAACCTTCAATAACTGTGAACTAAATAAACCTTTCCTTCCTTCATTTTGGGTGTTGGGTATCTGTCCCAGCAACTAGAAAAGAGTAACAGAGACACAATGCATCCATTTGTTTTGTGGCAGTGGTGTTTGAACACAGGGCCTTCACACTGAGCTATATCCCCAGCCCATTACATTTCTTTTTCTTTTCTCTATCTCTCTTTTTTAAGACTGGGTTTCACTAAGTCTCCAACCTGCAGGCTAAGCTTAAACCTGTGGTCCTCCTGCCTCAGCCTCCCAGAGTGCCTGGATTATAGGCATGTGCAGCTCGGCCAACATGAACTTCTTTCTGATCAATTCTGGGATGTTCAATTGGCTGTAGCATTCAGTCACTCCCAGGAGGCAACTTTTCCTTTTATCATCACAAACTGTTCTCTCTTAGTCTTTTTTTTTTTTCCTTTTTCTTTTTCTGTAACGATGCCTGACGTTGTAAAATTATCTAGGAATATGGGCAAAATAATTGGTAATTTCTCATTGTATATTTAAAATAACAATAAAAATTGGCTCTGTATTGCAAATCAGTAGAAACAGGCTATGCTTATAGGGGATTAAGGAAAATTTTAGTCATTATGCCTGCATCTTTTGTGAGCTTTCTGTAGAGGATAAAAGTGAAACTTCAGCTCTTAACTATCCTGTTAAAAACTATATTTTACATGCAGTGTAATTTTGCAGCCATTAAGCCTTAAATGGGTATTAAGCCTGATGCAAAGTAATGGAACAGACAGTGAAAAAATACACCACAGATTCTTCAATCTGGAGAGTAAGGGCTGATTCATCTGTTTCCCAGGCCAGGCAGACAAAGGACCTTGTCGCAGATGGGGCTGCCTCCTCCCAAACCTAAGCACTCCTCTCCACTGTGCTTCACAGTGTGGAAAGTATTATTGATGTCGGTCTCACCAGCACTTGTAAAAGATTCATGGACCATTTCCTCCCCTTCCTGAATTCCCCTGTCTGTGCTGCTGCTGCCCTGTGTTTATGACCTCGCTCTTGGGCACTTTGGTGACACCAGCTGCAGATTCCGTCACTGGCCCATTTTCTATCACAGACTCCTAGAGTACCAGAGCTGGTAGAGGGTGAGCAGGGGACATGACTAAGGGCAGAGCACTTGCCTGGCACGTGTGAGGCCCTGACTCTAACCCTTCCCTTCCCCTCCCTGGGGGAAGGGAGGCACTGAAGTTCAGAAAGAACAGTGATTTTTTTCAAAGTCAGAAGGTGAACCCAAATCTGAATCCTCCTAGTCTTTTGTATTTTATTTTTTTGTGTGTGTTTTTTAATTTACCTCTTCCTTTCCTTTTTTTAAAAAAAATTATGTGTACTTGGTACAATCCCCCGCTTGGACTCATAGTGATCCTCCTGTTTTCAGCCTCCACAGCACTGGGATTGCAAGCATGCGCCACCATGCCTTGACTGTCTCCAGCTCAGCATACCCAAGGGCAGGGCCGGTGCAACATGTGATAGTGGGGATTGAGCCCCAGTTCCTTCGCTTGCTTAAGCAGGCACTTAGTCTGCTGAGCTATCTTGCTGGCCCTTTCTATTTTTGACAATATCTATGGGATCCTTTTTAGAAAATAAGAGGAGGAAGATGAGCAAAATCCTATGAGTGAAAATATAAGTTTGAGGAGAGTCAGGTCAAAGGTCATGGGAGTTCCAAGGACACCATGTAGAAGGTATGAGGGGATTCAGAAATTTCCATGCCATGGCATAACGTTGCATGTTAAGTTTATACCATCGAGGATATCAAATTCATCAGACCAAAGTTTGAAGGCAAATAGTTTCAAAGTATCTCTCCTTTAGTACATTAATCAATTGTAAAAGGAAAAGTAGTAATTATAGGGTAGGAAAAGCCAGAAGACAACATCTTAACCAAGTGAACAAGGTTAATACTCCTTCTAAGACATACTAACACCATCTACCCTTGTGAGGACACACTGGAAATTGCATGAAGCATTTTGTGATATTTTTCCTCCAAAGTGCACAATTTCAGTGAACTCATGAGAAAATACTGTGCGTGTCCTAGCAGTGGGATGTTGCACAGAGTCAGGGACCACTGCTTTCAAAGTGTAAAGGTCATACAAGGTAAGGGAACACTGAGGAACTGTCACAAATTGTTATGGACTAAGGAAGCAAGATGACAAAATGGAACATGGACTCCTGAAACAATAAAAGGGATATAAGTGAAAAACCCAGTGAAGTCCAAATGAAATCCATAGTTTGTTAACAATTTTGTAGTCTTAATTAGTTATATTAGTCATATGATGCTCAATAAATAAGAAATTGAATTCCTCAACTTTGACATTTGTGATGATCTTACATGTTACTTGTACTGTTCTTGCCTAAAAAGTGGAGTGAAGAATATATGATAACTCTCTGCACTCTTTTTACAATTTTTCTGTTGTCTAAAGTAGTTTCAAAAGATTTTTAAAGGAAAAGGCCATTGAAACAAGGAGCAGAAAGAGAGTAATTGGATAAAGACGTAGCACAGCAGCTGACCATTCCTTCTAGAATCTTCTAAATCCTAAAGGACACCCTGAGGCCATGGAGATCCTGCCATTTCCCTCTCGGGTTAATCTGAACTTGTATGTTATCACAGCCATAACATACATAAGTTAAATAAACTAAGTCCCTGGGTATGGAAGGGATTATAGAAGAGTCTGGTTTCTCCTTCAGCAGCAGCTGGTGACCAGAGGGTCAGGGAGCCCTAGCAAGCATCTTTCAGACAGGCTTGGGGGAGGCAGCCATCCTAAAGACTGCACTTCTGGAGGTATATACCTTTCCTAGATACTTACAAGTGTCACTGTCACAGGGAGTGATGAGAAGTGGAAGCTCAGGCAACAGTGGTGGGGAAAAGGGTTTGTATACTGTATGTACTATGTTATGTGATGCACATGCTCCTGACAATGAAGTGTGTCCTTGGAAATGTACTCTTCATTCTTTAATGCATCGCTGCAGAGTGTGTGCATACAAGAGAAACGGACATGTCAGGATTCCAAAGAAAACAGCCTAGGCCTGCTCTGCATTATATATACAAAGCTCTGTGTACGTTAGTGATAAATTTGCAGAAGGGGTGGGAATGTGGTTTGGTTGGTATTTCCAAATGCAAACCAGGTCTCCCTTGCTCTCTGTTTGGCTGTCACTGTTTCCCAAAAGAATGAAAACACCAGCATTCAAGACATGTTAGGAGAAACCTGGTTGGCAAAACATTTAAATTCTTTTGTATAGAAAATGTTCATTTCTTCCAGTGGGTTCCTTTCCTCCCTAATTCCCGTGGCCATGATGGTGACACTTGGCTCCAGATCCGTGGATGTGGTAGAAAAAGCCTTGTCCAGATTCCAGATCTTAAAATCTCATGCAAGATTAATATGGACGTCAAACTGACGTTACCAATTTAAGACATTTAAACACTCAACTTTAGGGTAAACAAATCCAGTGGCAAAGGTTTGGGCAACTTCAGCAACATTCAACAACACAACCCAGATGTTGGGGAGTGCCAGCCTCCCAAGCATAAGCCTCTCACTGCATCCTTCATGAGAAAAATGGCAGCAGGGCAGACTGGCTAGTGAAGGAAAGAACTAATAATCACTGAGTGGCTTTTATAAAGCAGATAGTATGCCAAGTGCTTTGATACACTGTCTCACTTGACATTTGAAATGAGGTAACCATTATTCATAAGTAGGACGTAGCCTCAGAAATCTGCCGCTTGCCTAGGTACCCAGTTGGTAAGTGGAGAAATCAGTATTTAACTTATATGGGTGTGGCTCTAAAATATTTGTTCTTTCTGAAAGTTAATATGGACTTTAGTATGTAAAACTCCAGTGCTGAACACCTTCCAGTTTCTCACTAGTTCAGCTACTGGCTTAGCCTTTGATAGGGTGAAGCAGTGTCCAAGCTGCTCTTTGCTCTAGTGTTCTGCCATGCAGAGGTAAAGCTTTGTTCCCAAGGCTGTGGAACAGGCATGACCAAAGTTCAGATGCAAAGAGCCAGGTTAGCTGGCAGAGGAAGAAGCATGGTTCCCTCTGTCTTCCTCATCTTCTAGAATTAACTATATGTGACATGATTGTCTTTTATAAGTCTACCTGTACTTCTATTCTATGAATATGGCGCTACTTTTGTATTTACTGATTCTCTACACTCAGTACCTAATATTGGTTTGCCAAAGGGATGGATGCATAAATGACTGGGAAACAATGGGCCAATGTTTCACATACTTGATTTTTTCTCTAAATTTATATGACATTCTATGCAAGTGCTATGAATGTTACATCTCATTCACTAAGAAGACTTCACTAAATCAGGACTCTGAGAGATCCAAATATTAGATAATATTTAATGCTCTTATTTAGACATTCTCAACCAGGGTGATTTTTGCCCACCCCATACCTGTACCTCCAGTGGAAGGGACATTGACCACCTCTAGAGACATGTTGGTTGTCACCAGTGGGGGTGGGGAGTGCTACTGGCATCTGACAGGAGGATTCTAGGGATGTGGTAGGCCTTTTGAGTTTCCTGGGACAGCTTCCTCCATGACAAAGAATGCCAATAGTGCCAGACTTGTGAAGCCCTCTTTGTCTGATTTCAGTGGTGGATGCTTGAAGGCAATCGAACTGTGGCTTATTTGGTTTTTCTTTTACATTAATTCAGATTTTTGGCTAACCAGCCCGGCTTGCACGGTCTCAATTTGTCTGAATTAGCGAGGAATGTGAGCATTTTCCTGGGGATGTATTTCTGGGCAGGCCAGGAAAGCTCTGGTGGTCTTCATGCTTTCGCTCAGTGGCAGTACTTCTGCATTCAGTGACTAGCAACTGGTTGTCTACAACTCAAATTACATAATGAATCCAGCACATAAATTATTTAGCCAGATTTAATTCCAGCAATTGTTATCTTTGAATTTCTTCCTCTGCCAACTAATCTGGCTCCTTGAATTGGAATTTTGGTCATGCCCATTCTCCTGCTGTACTAAATTATCTCTATAAAGTAGTATAAACAGAACAAGCTTGTGTGTGATATGCTTAACTGTTAATTTACCTAATTAAACTAATTCAATTAAATCATTTACATCTTTTTGGTAAGATGCCAGTTGATACTACAGCAGGAGTGGGATGTGTTAGAAGATGATTGTTCAGCAAATGACTGGAAAAAAATAATGCCACACAAAATGAGAGAACAATCCAAATCTCTTGGCTTGAAAATTAAATGATACTGGAAAAAAAAATGCTGCTTTCACAGGGTACTGTGATTAGCTCTTTTTCTTAAATCAATTTTCTCTAGAAATTGGTATTTTAACATAGTAACCATAATTTATTGTAAAGAGATATTTTAAACACTATTTATATGTTCACATATTTGGTATGTTTAAGTAATGTGTGCTCGTTCCCACATTAGGGTATGATTAGTAAAATCTTTTGCGGTGATAGCAAGACACAAACTGAACAGATTCTTTTGAATGAACCTGCAAAATAATTTTGCTAAATTACACAAATATCTTTAGGATACATACATATTTCATTTACAGTCATCATCTAAACATCCCTGTCATAGTGATAAATGCACAAAAGCAAATGCAAAACATTTTATGCCAATAAAAATCAACAGAAAATTTCCTACAAACTCTAGACAGGAAAGCCTAAATAAACTGTCATCTTTGTAGGTCCACCATAGCTTCCACCCTTTGGCTGATAATAGAGTTGTCACCTGTGGTGGCACTTTCAGGTGGCCTAGGCTTGACAGAAGATGGAACCATCATTCCTACCCTGGGCTCAGGTGGGAAATGGCACTGCCTGGCAGGACCTGGTCCGCTCCTTAGCAGCACACACACTCTCTGAGGCAATATTCTGCCTCGGCTTATCCAGTTCCAGAGAACAGGATGTTTTAAGATCATTTTTTCCATTTTAGAGACCAAATATTTTCCTCTTTTGACATTCAGATGGGGCAAATTGGAGTCTGTAAGTATCAGTATCTCATGGTGAATCTGATGCAGATCTTCCCACCATCTATGCTAAGCTTCTCTTCCAGTAAATACCCATTCCCTGAAGGCAGCAGCCAACCTATCCATCCCTTTTAACATGCAGACACAATGAATGCCACATACAACACAAGAATCATTTCACAGTCAAGAAAGAGTAGAGGTTTGTTCCCAAATCCAAGTCATCTTTCTATCCAACACAACTTTCCCAATCAACTTCCCAGTGGGGCAGAGGTGTCATGAACTCAGTGTAGGTCTGAACTTCCTGCACAGTGAATTCAATACCCAAAGCACACCTATGAATTTTCTCTAAGATGTAGTGGTCCATCCTCTCATGCTCTCTGTCTTTTTCTTAGTCATGGCAGTCCTATTCCTGAATTCCTCAGCCTTCTCAGTGGTTCCCAATTTCCAATAAATACTATGGATTTGAAGAAAAATGGAAACATTACTATTCCTCCTCTGTAGCTTGCCAGAGCTGCCATAACAAGACAGTCTGGAGTTGGGTGTCTTAAGACACAGCAACGTTTTCCCTCACATTTTAGGAGCTGTAGGGCTAAGGTTGAGGTACTGGCATGGTTGGTTTCTCTTTAAGTCCTTCTCTTTGGCTTTTAGATAGATGACCACTGAGTGTCTAGGCCTTAATCTTTCCTTAATCTTCTAAGATCATCTTTCAGATTGATTAAGTCTCACCATGATAGTCTCATTTTAATGTAATTACTGTGTTAAAAGCTCATCTCCAAATACAATCACATACTGAGGGTTAGAGCTTCCACATAGAAAATGGGGGCACACAATTCATCCCATCATACTCCCCTTTGTTATTCAAGGGATAGGTATGAAAAATAATTCAGAATTCTTGCAGCTTCCCTGATTACTAGGGAGCCACCACTGCATAGCTCAAAGAATAACTTTTCCTTTTTTTTCTGAGAGTGTTGAGACCCTGGAGGTGGCTAACAATATCAGCTGTCTCCCCAACTCCCAACCTTCCCTTTCCAGTGTCACTCAGTTTCCATCCTCCTCTGCATGCTGCTGTTCTGGCATAGGCAGTCTTGTGATCTCATGCACTTGACAGTGATTGGTTTAGATCTGGTCGTGTGACCCAAAAGGAAGAAGGGTTTCAGGGAAAAGGCTGGTTATTAAGAAACCTAGAAATAGGGTCTCAAAATGGAGAGTCACGATCCACAGGAACCAGAGAAGTTGAGAAAGTTGTTTATTAGTTATCTAAGTTTTGAAACTGCCAATGATAGTTTAAGAGAACACTTTGAGAAATGGGGCACACTCACAGAGTATGTGGTAATGAGAGATCCCCAAGCAGAATGCTCCAGTGGCTTTGGTTTGGTGACTTACTCTCATGTTGAAGAGGTGGATGCAGCAGCGTGTGCTCGACCACACAAAGCTGATGGGTGGGTTGTGGAACCAAAGAGAGCTGTTTCTAGAGAGGATTCAGTAAAGCCTGGTGCCCATCTAACAGTGAAGAAAATTTTTTGGGGGGTATTAAAGAAGATACAGAATAATACAATTAGAGAGACTACTTTGAAAAATATGGCAAGATTGAAACTATAAAAGTTATGGAAGACAGGCAGAGTGGGAAGAAGGGAGGATTTGCTTTTATAACTTCTGATGATCATGACTTGGTTGAAAAACTTGTTGTTCAGAAATGCCACACTATTAATGGGCATAATTGTGAAGTGAAAAAGGCCCTGTCTAAACAAGAGATGCAGGCTACTGGATCACAAAGAGGCTGTGGAGGTGGATCTGGCAACTTTATGGGTCATGGAGGAAACTCCGGAGGTGGTGGAGGGACTTTTGGCTGTGGTGGAAACTTTGAGGGAAGAGGAGGTTGTGGTGGTGGAGGAGGGGCAGCAGATGTGGTTATGGAGGAGGTGATGGTGGACATAATGTTTTGGAGGCGATGGTGGAAACCACGGTGGCGGTCCTGGTTACAGCAGTAGAGGAGGGTGTGGTGGTGGTGAACCAGGATATGGAAACCATCATGGTGGATATGGAGGTGGTGGAGGAGGATATGCTGGTTACAGTGAAGGAGGAAACTCTGGTGGTGGTAACTATGGTGGTGGTGGCGCGAACTATAATGATTTTGGAAATTATAGTGAACAACAGCAATAAAATTATTGACCCATGAAGAGGGACAGTTTTGGCAGAAGAAGCTCTGGCAGTTCCTGTAGTGGTGGTTATGGGGGTGGAAGTGGTGGGTATGGTAGCAGAAGGTTTCAAAAAACAACAGAAAAGGGCTACAGTTCTTATCAAGAGAGAGAGAAAGGAGTTGTCAGGAAAGCTGCAGGTTACTTTGAGACAGTCGTCCTAAATGCACTAGAGGAACTGTAAAAATCTGCCACAGAAGGAACGATGATCCATAGTGAGAAAAGTTACTGCAGCTTCAGCAGGAAACCCTTCTGGTTCAAGGCTGTCATAGCCACAGTTTGCAAAAAGTGCAGCCATTGATTAATGCAATGTAGTGTCAATTAGATGTACATTCTTCAGGTCTTTTATGTGTTGTAGCTCTGGCTTTTTCTTTCTTTTCATTACATCAATTATATTGCCCTGTAAATTGTGGTAGTGGTACCAGGAATAAAAAATTAAGGAGCATTTAACTTAAAAAAAGAAACCTAGAAATAGATGTTTCATTCTTACCACTGGACTAGTATAGGTCACAGTGTAACACCTAGAATCAGTTCACACCATAGCCTGAAGGACAATGAAAGAAGACAAGCCAGCACACCAAAGACAGCAGTGCTCTAGAAAGTTGGAGGAAGCCCAGGTGCTTGATGATGTCAATAAGCCACAGAATCTACCTATCAGAGAGCTCATCCTAGTACTAGACATGCTGGTAGGTTTCTTATATTTAATCTGCTTTGGAACATATTTTTACTACTTTCTCCACAAAGCATCCTCACCTGTAGAACTAGCCCATCACTCACCAGTCACACTTAGTGCCTCAGTGGCTTTGTTGATGGTAGTAATACCTGCCTGGTGGCATTGTGGTAGAACAGAAGTGACATTAGTCATGTCCAATGCTTAGTGCATTTCCTTGTACCAAACTTGGGCTCTATAAACAGCCATCACTCGCCTCGGCTCTTCTAGGGGCTTGCTTCAGACTTGGACCTTGCTCTTCTGGAACCTTCTGTATGTGTGTTCATGAGCCGAGAAGTCCAATGGTTCCGGCTGCCAATGTTTTTGTTCTCAGAATTATAAGGAATCTAAGGTAGCTTGTTATTTCAAGAAACTCTGCAACCCAGACCATTTGTAAAGTAAGGATTAATGTGAACTATGGACCTAAACATCAACCATCTCTTTTCTTTCGCAAAAGGGCTGCTGTTATTCTATAGAGATTTCCCTTTCATGCAATGGTTCACCAAGGTGAACTCCTCATCTGGAGCTGTGTAAAGCAGGACACAGTGTCTAGCTTTCCTTTGCTTTATTTTTGTCACTTGCTTTCTCCTCCTCCTCCTCCTGTCTTCTACCACAGAGCCTCCTACATTCACCCTAATAATCTTAGTAAAATGCTCCACTAGTAATTCTCAATGACTATTTACTGAACAACTGTGTGGTTTTGCAATTGTAACAGAAGCTGGGAGGGAAGTGACAACAAGAAGATGAACAGAGGGAAGCTAGGGAAGGGCCTTCCAGGGAGCTGTTCTACCCAGTAATCCAGCGACACTTGCACTTTCACATTCACCTCTGCCCAGACCCTGACAGGCTGCATGCCAATGCTGGAGCCACTGGGGGGCGCCCAGATGGTCCAGCCTGGACAGAACCTTCGTACATGAACACATACACTTCACCCAGCTAACAATTTACAGGCTTAATCTACTGTGGGCACAACGTTCCACATTTTATGAACTCATTTAATCACCATCCTTCTAAAGGTACGAAACCCATTTTATAGATAAAGCCACTGAGGGTCCCAGAGGTGACTTGCCCAAGGTTTTGGCACTAGTGAATAGAAAGCCAAAACCCAAACTACAGCCCATGATATTATGTCCAGGGTAAAAGGGTGTGATGAGTGTCCCATGTGCAGGATATGCTGGGAGGCCCATAGGAAAGGCAGATCATTCTGCTAGATCCCTGCTGTGTGCAATCCACAAAAGAAGCTCTAGAGAAGAAGATCTAATCTCTCCATGGCCCTGGACAATCAGACATCTCGGCTCATTTCACCTATATGAAAAAACTAGCACATTATTATCTTTTTCTTGAGAGCATTACAAAAATCAGATGAGAAATATCTACCAAAGCACTTCAAATAGCATCGAAAATGTCTCATACTGGTAGGCATAAAGTAGGTGCTCAGTAAATGAAAAATCAAAGTAGGACACAACCTAATACCTTCCCTTAAAAAAATTCAGCTTTATGCTGTCCACTGTGGAATCCTCCTTTTTCACTTTTTTTCTTTTTGTGTTTTCATCCTACTGTTTCACTCCAGCCATCCTAGAACAGACACACACTGCTCTAGCCCTGGCCAGCTGCACCTCAGTGACTGACTAGTCTCATCTGGCATGCGTGGGGTCACTCACAGCCCTGGGAAGCCTGGTTGTGCTGGGTAGAGCTCACTGGTGACAAATGGGAGCTCTGCCTCTGACCTGGTGGGGACAATCAATCACCAGAGATGCTTTTTCTGCATATGCATGGGGAGAAGCAGCCTGACCTTCCTGGGAAGGCTGGAGGCCAATGCTTTGGGAGGGCTTGTTTATTTGTTTGCTTGCTTGTTTGTTTGCAAAAGAGAAAGAAGAGACAGGGGCATGGAAACACTGGGGAGAGACTCTGGAAGAAAAATGAAAAGGTCCCCAAACTAAGAGGGAGAAAGACAGCTGATGAATGATCTGGGTAGGCCCTGCTGTCCTGCCTGGCCTTTGGAAATGACATGCATGGGGGTCAGCAAAGAATTTGGATCAGATTTACAAAAACTATTCCCATAGCGAAAGTGATTAAATACAATCCTGCAGCCTGGCACACCCAAGCACACCTTCACATATTCACAGGAGGTGTAAATATATGCTTGTCATGATGTCATATATGTGTGTGCGCATTTATGAGAGCCAGCCAATGTGTGTATCTGGATCGATGAGGAAATATGTGTATGTGGGCAACTGCATGGCTCGGCTGCAGGAGCTGCAGCGAAATCGGTGCACAATTCAGAAATGCTCAGTGTCACCTCCTTCTAGCATAAATGTAAACCCAAGGGAAAAGGTCATACAGTGTGCCGAAGACACACCTTGAACATTCTCACCAGACCCTCAGAAAGCACCAGAGCCCACTGTAATTGAAACTTCAGAGAAACCCAAGGCAGCACTCTTCCTTCTCTCAGTCCTGCCTACATGCATAAAGATGTCAGCGTGTTGATTATTCGGATTAGACTTTTAGTGTAATTTACAAGGTTCAGCCATTGTGCCCGGTGTCGGGCTTGGACTTGCTGCCCTGATGATGCCTTTTTTAAAATGTCAGCTCAGCTGTGATTCATGGCTGATGCTAGTGACATCGCTGCTGACCTGAAAGAGTTGGGCAGCAATATTTAATTAAAGATAAAACAGAGAGAGAGAGAGAGAGACAGACAGACAGACAGACAGATGCAGAGAGAGAGACAGACAGACAGACAGACAGACACACACACACACACACACACACAGAGACAGAGAGACAGAGATAGAGCAGGGACAGAGATAGAGACAGAGACAGAGAGCACCACTCTAAAAGCACCAAATTCATTTCTGGAAAACTCTGCATCTCAAGACAAGGATGAGACACACAGAGTCCTAAGTATTTCTACTCATGAGTACAATACGTGTTTACCACTCACGTGTGAGGGGCAAGGTCACCCTTAATGAGTGAGATGGGCTCCTGGATCCCACTTACCATTATTCTAGTAGGTCTTATTCCCTTGCTCTGCCAGAATGTCCCCTGAGCTGCCAGCTGTCACTTTCTCCAGCTTCTGTCCTTGTGGAGTAGTGACTGGGCCTGCCCATCCTCAACCCACTGCCCACAGGAACCTTGGGTTCCAGCCACCTGTGCCCGTGCGAATGGCCTTATTTGGGAAGCCTCATTGGCCCATCCCTTTTCCAGAAATGGAAGCACAGAATTTCTCATTAATGGGGAGGTCATAGTGGGCTGAGGTTTAAGAGCCAGTCTTTGTCCAGGCCTGCAGGAGCCAAGCTATTGTCTTCTAGGTCCCCCTTTCCCCAGTGACCCCAGGGTCAGGGGCACACATGCCGGCCTTGAACTCTCCGTCTGTCTCTCCCACCATATTAATTACTATTCCCTTTGGTCAAGCTAAGAAAACAGCCTCGGCTGCATTAGTGCTAATTAAGAAGAGTGAGCTCACCATCCTGGCAGCCTCCATTGGTCCCTGTGACATTCAGGCCAGGAAGGGGGCCCTGACAATCTGATTATGGCAGAAGAAAACACCTCTTTCCTGATGGGGTGAATGGTGTAGTGCCCTCCCTCCAACCCCCAGCAGTGAGTTCCTCTCTTTCATTATGAAAGCATCTGCCCTCCACAGCCAGCTACCAGTGAGAAGAGTGTGGGTCAGCCACACACTCAGGCAGGGGAGTAGCTGTGTTTCCTCAAGCCAAGGGGTATGAGCAGAGTGAATGCAGGGTCATGTCCATTTCTAACTCCATCTGTTACCTTCTTCCCCCCTTGCTATCATAAACAAATGAGTAGAGAGAGACAATAAACCTGCATTATTCCATGTCATTATCCTGCACACCTATAACCATTTCCATTTAATCCCGTGCCCATTTTACTGGTTCAAGACTAGAATTGCTTTGGGGTCCAGGAGGACACTAGACCCTTCTGCAAAGATCTGAAGAAATTTAGCAGCTCTTCAAGCTGTCTTCTGCTTCATGCTCCTCCCTGGCCCCCTCTCCCTATCACCTGTCCTATGAACTGCTATGGTGGCCTGGACAATGGTATCAGTCCCCATCTGCTCCCGTCTACTCTTCTGACATTCTTGTTGGTAGGCCACTTGTCTGGTTTCTGAATCACTCAGCTGAGGCTGTTATCTGCAGAGACAAACTTTCAGTGTGATTTACCAGTCCCTAAACCTGGGCAGGGCCTTCTTTCCTTTTACATCTTCTTTCATCATTAGATGCTACACCTGGCAGCTCCTCTCAGCACTGTACTCAATGGGCAACAAGTGCAGATGCTGGGTGACTCAGGAGGACACAATAAGGGTCAGAGGCCAGTGCTAGGGGAAGGTGGCCAGCGGGAGAGCCTACCTTCCCTCTGTCCATCAAATGACATCTGCCTCATGTCCATTGCTGTAAATTGCCCACCACAATCTTCAGCTAAATCTAAAGAACTTTAGATTTTAAAAAAAGTAATAATTTTGAAAAGCATGAAATTTCCATCATTTTTTAAACATTTACAACCAATTAGAAGAAGGCCAGAAAGTTCCAGGGCAGCCCTGGTCACTGAATTGGGAACTCTGGTCCCCTCTATAGCTGTACAGAGAGCACAGGCTCCCTCCTCCAGGCCCAGCTGGTCTCTTCGCCCTCCCTGCCTGTGCAGTCCACAAGGACCTAAGGACCTCCCCATCCCCATGAGCCAACACTGTTAGCACCCTGTCATGCACCACCAAGACTTGGTGTGGTTGGGTCCATCAGAACCCCCAGTATACTGTGTGAATTTCAGTTGATAACACTTTAAATGTAAGCATGTCCTAAACATTGTGAGAAACATACTTATGCTAAAATGTATCCATTCTTTATCTGAAACTTGACTGGGTATTAAATTATTTTATCTGCTAAATCTGGCAAACTTCCCTTGACAACTCTACACTTGCCCTGCCTTCCCTTGTGCACTGCTTTGGGTGCTAGGGATCCAGAAGGAAACAAAATGGATTGTAGGGAAAAATTACACTTGTGCCCAGAGCTTACACTCTGCAGGCAGAAGAGGGAGTCTCTTCTTGTCATCCAACATCAGTTTGGCTCCAGGCTTCTAATAGAAGCAACAACAAGTAGAGCAGCGTTTAAGCCCTGGCACTGTAGACTGCTGGCTGTGCTGTTCAGCTTGTAGAGTGACACTGTCCCCATCTCTAAAATAGGACAATAGTGTACTAATTGCCGATTGTGGTGGGCATGTGAAACAATCTGCAGGCATTGATTGGTCCTGCCTGAAGGACCACCTGAAGTAGGTGGTTAATGTACTGAGTCAGGTAACACATAGTATTATCCCTGAATTGCTCCCATTCCAATGCCCCCCTACGTTATGAAGTCGCTCAGAGAAAAGATGGGATCCTAGCCATCTTTGCATCTCCAGTACACACCACATGGCTGGCACAAAGGGGGACTCACTGGGCCAGGCCTGTGGGTCCCCACTGTGTCTGCTCTAGCACATGAAGAGGCAAGGCCACAGACTGTCTCCGCACATGCGGAGAGAAATGAACATTCAAAGCAAGGCTCCCAATAAAAATGGCCAAACATCTCATGGCAGATAAATGTGATTTTCTTTTTAAGTCTGAATTATACAATTTGCTCATTAATGCCAAGTGAATACTAAGAGAAAATTCATCTTGCTTTTGCTTTTTTGATGTTGAAATACCTTGTTTCTAGGAAGAACCTTAAAAATAAAGCATCTTATTCTGATAGAAGTCTACCTTTTTTCAGTACTGGAAATTGAACCCAGGACCTTCTAGTTTTGATTTACTTTGAGACAGGGTCTCACTAAGTCACACAGTTGCTCAGACTGGGTTCAAATTTTTCTCCTCCTGCTTCTGCTGTCAGATTGCATGGATCATGGGTGTCCCCACCATGCGGTCTAAGTCTTGCTGTTAAAAGACATGGTCTGTTTATCAAAAGTAATGTATGTTTATCTACCAATGTTCTGTTAGTTATAGGTATGATTATGTATTGTTGGACATTTAGTTAATTCCAGTGTTTTGTTTTATTTTTTTAAAGAACAATGTGATGAGCATATTTTTAACTTATAGTTCCATGATATATTTCCTTGGGAGAGAAAATCTTAGAAGTTGGACCAAAGAGAAGCACTTGGATTATGATACATGAGCCTCTGACCTCAAAGAATCCGTATGACCAACAAAGGATCAGTTGATGAGATCTACTAATCGCGTCACAGAGATGAGCTCCAGGTGGGGAAAAGAACTAGACCTTGAGACGCAGTTCACCTCCAGGACTCTCCTTATATGGCAAGGGGCAGGATGGGTTTTGGGTTTCATGAAATTGGGTTTTCTTACACCAAGCACTGAGACAGTACTGGGTTACCTTGAGCACATCTAAGTTCATCTTTAAAATAAAAATGCATGCCCAACTAGATTTGAGTGAAGATCCCCATCTAAGTGCAAGGACAGAGTTTGATTGTCTCTAAAACTTGTACAGCCTGAGAGTCCTTTCTTCCAAATGTTGGGTATTTGGGGTAGCAGCTGTACGGCCTCTATGGTATTATTCTATACCCCACATTGCTGGGGGGCCCTATTACTGACTGGCATTAGCACATCACTCCACACTCTTCCATAGACTACTATGGACACACAAAATCATAAAAATTAGATAAAATAGAACAATTGGAACTAAATGGTTCTACCAAGGAATGGGGGACCAACAGCCCAAATCATTATCTTCTCCTCTGAAATGACCCTGGAGAGTCCTCAGTGATGGTCACAGATCCAGGTAATCTGTTCCCATCCCTTCAAATCTAGCATGTCAGATTCTTTCACCCTGTTAGTCACAGGGAGGTCATTCCATGAACACCGGAGCCCTCCTCTGCCCGCCGCATGCCTCCGTGCCATGTGATTCCTATGCACTGAGCTGTGGTGCAAACCAGCAGTGCAGGTAAGGGAGGACCTCTGCCTGCCTTCACAGAGAGACCAGCCACAGCAGCCAGCAGCCAGGCGGGACCTGAGACTAGATCGCTTGGATGGAATCACTCTTTGGGGTCAGTTTTCACTTTGGGTGACCAGAGGCTTTGGACAGATGTGGGTTTTATTGAAGTTCAAAGCTTCCTGCTGTTCTGCCTGACATGGAGTTGGACAAAAATCATCTCATCAAAAATACAGGGCTGAGGGTACAGCTCAGTGGCAGAGTGAGGGTCTGACAGCCACAAGGCTCTGGGTTCCATCCCTAGCACTACCATAAAATAAATAAAATAAAATAAAACAAAACAAATCACTATTATACCAGTAATACTGATGCTGAGAAGGATCACTCCTCTCATGCCCAGAGAGATGGAGTCCTAGAGACACAACCTCAGGCAAAGCCACAGGATGTGGCAGCTGGGCCACCGTCCCAAGAGCCCCGCTGCACCCTGGCTTCCCTCCTGGCTGCAGAGAAGAAGCAGGCAGGGCTTTGCACTCAGCCCAACACCTTCCATGGAGCACTGTATCTAGGCAGGTCAGGGCCTGCTGCCATGGAGCTGCCACTGGGTATTTCTATCACTCCGGTCAGCAGCCTATCCCCTGCAAAGAGAGATTTCAAACCCCACAAGCTCAGCCCCCTGTCCCCTTGTTCTCCCAGCCTTATAAAAATAGAAAGAACACATGTTCCCATTAGTCACTTGCTCCAGGGTTGCTGTGGGGTATATGCAAGCAGCCTGTACATTGGAGCCAAATTTGAATATCATTTGCATCTTTCAGGTAGACAACGGATAGCGCATCAAAAACACACACATACCCCCCCCTCCTCTCCCCCTCAGCAAGGCACGGAGTGAGGCAGACCAGATGACATTTCCTGGGAACAAGGCCTCTCATTTGTATGTTTTCAAATCCACTTGATAAGGCCCCTCCTGGCGGCAGAGGCCCACCCCAGCTGGAGAGGCATTCTGAGAGGCTTTTAATTAAACTTCTGCTTGCCAAGAGTGGTTTGCATATGCACAGGAGAGACATGCTCCTGGGGGAGCCATCAAGACAGCCATTGCCTTTGCCTCTGTGTGTCCTTAACTCTCTGTTACGGGCAGAAGCGTGGTCTGTACTGGCAATCCCTTGGAAAGACCCAAGGGATGAGTCACACAGTGGGAAGAACTTCCATTCCCTGCTTGGTGAGCCTTGGCTTGATAGTCACCTGTGTCACCTCCATCCCACTCCCCATCCTGGAAGCACTAACCAGAGTAAAAGCAGGAGGGGACAAAGTGGCACCAAGGTTATATCGCAGCCCAGCCAGAGGAAAGAAGCCTGAGGAAAGCCTTCAGACCCTACAGGTGGCTTCATTATTGACCAGCACATCCCATCTGGGAGGGGACCAGCTCTCAGAGCAGGAGGCGTCCTCAGTGGCTCTGACCTGCCTTGACCCGACCTTTGTAACTCTATCAGGATGCGTGGTCAGTAGTTATCAACTGTCAATAAACTGCCCAAACACACACTTTAATTCAGAATATGGGAAGACTCATCTATTTGTTCATCGATCTTGGACTTGCAAGTCGACAAAATGCAGAGTCCCTTGTCTTCTTAACATAATATTGAGAATATGAGCTGCAACAAATTGAATGATCTACACCTCTGGTCCCCCACTCCTGGGGACTCTTTAGTAAACACAGGACGATTGATTGAGATAAAAGGTGAACAGAGGTCTGTGGTGTTGTGCTAAGAAAACCAAGGTCTATGAGCCACAGCCTAGAGAACCAATTAGTCCGTCTCAAGAAATTTATCCACCAAAATCCTGTGGAAGTGAGGTATAGCTACCCTGCCCAGTTATCCAGGTGATGTGAAGACAATCTGCATCTGTTCGACTCATTCATGCAAAAACAGACTTCAGAGATGGCAAAATCTATTTTAATAGATATTTTCAGTCAGCATATTCTCCTCCCATTCTTTTCTACTTGA